>PVJH01009576.1:0-78323 GCA_004026705.1 Nesogale talazaci
CTCGCAGTCTGTGATCCACCTTTAGTTTACTCTTGTGCATGGAGCGAGATAAGGGTTTTGCTTCATTATTTTGCAGGTCGGTATCCATTTTTTTTTTTTAGCACCACTTATTGAAGAGGGCATCCTTTTACCATTTGATAGTTTTTGAGCCCTTATGAAAGATCACTTGTCTGTACGCTCGTGCTTTTATTTCTGGGGTTCCATTTCTTTTCCATGGGTGTGTGTATCTGGGATTATACCTATACCATGCACTTTTGATCACTGCAGCTGTATAATATGTGCTTTAGTCAGGTAAATTAAACCCTCCCACTGTGTCCTTCTTCTTGAGCAGTTCTCTGCTAATTCGAGGCTTCTTCCCTCTCTAGATGAAGTTGGTAATCACTTTATCTATTTCACTGAAGAAAGATGAGGGTAATTGTATCAGAATTGAATTGAAGTTATATAGTGTCTGGGGCAGAACTGACATCTACTATATTGAGTCTTCTAGTCCATGAGCATGGGGTATTCTTCCATTTGTTAAGGTCAAACTTGGTTTCTTGTAATAGTGTTCTGTAGTTTTCATCATATAGGTATACTTTTCTTTTAGCCAGATCTGTCCCTAGATATTTCATTTTGTGCTTGGCTATTGCGAAGTGTACCCCCTTTTTGATCGCCTCTTCTGTGGTCTTATTTGATGTGGCTAGCAGTCAGATATGCTTCTGTTTGTTGATCTTGTATCCTGTCATTCTGATATATTCCTCTGTGGCTTCCAGTATTCCCCTTGTGGAACTTTTGGGGGATTTTCCATATATAAATTCTTATCATTTGCAAATAACAATAGTTGCACCTCTTCCTTTCCTAGTCGAATACTTTGATGTCTGTGGTAGTCACCTATTCTGGTATCAATTTGAGGATTAAGAGTGTAGTGGTGGAGTGTAGCCTGGCAATCTGGAGAAAGTCAGTGAGTCCTGTGTGTGCGCACAGCCTTCTGAGAATTTTGGGAAATCGATACTTCTTTCTTGAAGGCAGGAAACACTATCTCACTCACTGCATTGCAGACACTTGACTGAGACATTGCAGCTGACAAGACTCTAGTGCCCTGAGTCGGGCAAGCTACATGGATGCACTCAGACCTCTGAAGCCAGAGAAGCCATCCAGAGCACCCTGCCAGTGCTGAGATGCTTATGCCACTGCATCTGAAGACTTTGTACCCACTGGCAGTGATCGTCCTGCATTTGACTTTATTGCATGTGTTTCCTGTGTCTGAAGAAGACTTCAGGGATTAGTGTGTAAGTCTAGGTAGACTAGAGAAACAAATCCATAGACACTCATATGTGTATAAGAAAGAGGTTTATATACATGAGGAATTAAATGTTGAGAAAACATCCGAGCTCAGTCCAGTCCAAGGCTGTAAGTCTGTGTGGCAGTCATGTGCTTATGTTAATTTTATGATTGAAATGTAGGGGTGGAGTCTGGCCTGTTAATCTGAAGATAGCCATTGAGTCGATGAGGCCTCTGTGTGGGCATGGCTTTCACCTGAGACTCCTGGGAAATCTCGCGGTATTTCCCTCATGAAGATGAGAAGCTATCTTCCCCAGTTGTTGGGAGTTAGTTTCAGAGATGATTAACCACAGGCAACACAGAATGGCGGCGGCTGGGAGGCTGGAGTAGCCGGTGGAGAGACCACACGGCTTTGCCCTGATGAAGCCAGACCTCTGAAGCTGGAGTGGCATGCTGTTGATGGACCTGAGCCCTGGAAGCGAGGAGCCAGGAGACCCCTGCCAGTGCCAGAATTCTGCACCCACTGACCTGTGACTTCCTGAGTCGGAAGCAGACTTTATAGACTGATTTCGGACATATGGGTTATTATTGGACTTATGACTGTGCACTGGACTGGATTGGGATGCCTTCTTAAGGTCACATTTCTTTTGTATATAAACCCTTTCCTTATACCTATATGCGTGTCTCTGAAATTTGTTCCTCTAGTCTATCCGGACTAACACAGTCTGATATTAGAATATATGTCTGATACCAGTGCTCTGATACCAGTCCTCTTCAGACTCACGAAGCACATGCAGTGACAATCACAGGACAATCACAGGCCAGTGGGTGCAGAGTCTTGTGTAGCTAGTGGCAGTAGACTCATCTCAGCACTGGCAGGGGTCTCGTTGTTGCTCCCCCAGTTTCCAGTGCTAAGGGTCTATCAGCATGCTGCCAGGTGTCTTGTCAGCTGCCATTTCTCACAGGAAGTAAGCAGAGAGAAGTGTCTTGCCTCCAAGAAGGAATTACCACATTTCCCAGAATTCTCGTCAGAAGGCCATGCACATGTAGAGGTTTGTTTGGTTATTTCCAGATTGACAGACTAGACTCCACGCCTACATTCCTAATCCTCAAATTGACAGATTAGGTGACTGCTACAATTGGTATAGGATATTTCGGCTAATATCAGAATTATGGCCTTGGACTGAACTGGGTTGGGATGTTTTCTTAATATACAATTACTCTTTATATAAAATTCTATGGTGAATTATTTTTTTTAATCTATTTTTTTTATTCTATTGGCCAGTATTTTGTTAAGAATTTTTGCATCGATGTTCCTTAAGGATATTAGTCTATAGTTCTTGATTTTTGTGGGAACTCTGCCTGGTTTTGGTATCAGGATTATACTAGCTTCTTAGAAGAAGTTCAGGAGTTTGCCGTCTTTTTCTATGCTTTACAATAGTTTGTGTAGGGTTGGTGTCATTTCTTCCTTGAATGGTTGCTAGAATTCTTCTGTGAAGCCATATGGTTCAAGGGATTTTTTTGTTTGTAATCCTTTGAAAGTTTTGTCTATTTCTTCTTTGGGTCTGTTGAGATTCTTGACGTCCATCAGGGATAGTCTTGGAGGGGATTATTTTTCCAAGAATTTGTACATGTCTTCCAAATTGGTGAATTTATTAGAATACAGTACTTCATAATACTCTAATTGTTCTTTTTTTTTTGGGGGGGGGGGCATCACTGCCCTGGTGGAAGTAGGAAGCCCAGCCTTGCTCCTGGAGAGCTTCTGCTGGATTTGAATTGTCAACCCTGTGGGCCACAGTCCCGCACTCAACCACTTACGCCACCAGAGCTCAGCCCTCTAATTATTCTTTTGATTTCATTAGGGTGTGTTGTATTGTCCCCTCTTCCATCCCTCATTCTTGCTGTTGAGATTTGTTCCATCCTTTCTTTGGTTAGATTTGCCAGTGGTCTGTCGATTCTGTTTATGCTTTCAAGAAACCAACTTTTGGCAGCATTAATTTTCCCTATAGTTTTCTTGTTTTCCTTCTCCTGAGTTTCAGCCCTGATTTTTATTATTTCATTTATTTTGTTTTAGTAGAATTGTCCTGTTGACTCTGCTCTTATTGACGTAAATTTTGTGCCAGCATATCAATCATAAGTCTCTCTTACTTTTTCATGTGTGCATGTATTTCTATGAAACTTCCTATGATAACTGCCTTTGCTGTGTCTCTTTTTGGTATGTTGTGGTTTCAGAAATTTCCTGATTTCACTTCTGATCTGGGTCAGTACTCACTCCTTTAGCAAAAGAGAGTTATTCAGTCTTCAATTGCTTGCTCTTGTTTTCTTCATTGTGTTTGTTGATTTCTAGCCTTATGGCACAGTGGTCAGAGAGCTAGGTCTGTATATCAGTTTGCATATATATATATATACATATACATATATATCCACCTTATGCCCCAGCATGTTTTTCCATGTTCGAATATGTGTCATGTGGGCTTGAAAAAAAATGTGATTTGTTTTTTTGTATATGGATGAAAAGTTCTGAAAATATCAGGTCATATTGTCTAATTGTAGTGTTTAGATCTCTAGCCTCTTTTTTGAGTTTCTTTCCCAGTGATCTATGTTTCTCAGAGTGCATTGTATTGAAATTACTTACCTTAATTGTTGATGCTGTGATTTCTTTTCTCATTTTTTATAGTGTTTAGTTGATGTATTCAGTGGGTCTCTCGTTTGGGGAATATATATTTAAAATGCTTAGATATTCTTTGTTTATCATGCCTTGAGCATTATATAGTGGCCCTCCTTATCTCTTTTTATGTTTTGCACCTTTAGGTCAATTTTATCTGATATTAGTATTTAAACCTCTGCTTTTCTTGAGTTGGGGTTTGCTTGGTATGCAGTTTATCTAGTTTTTGATTTTCAGTCTTTTTTTGTCTATAGTCTTCACATTTTTCTTCTGTAGACAAGCAGATTAACGTGTTGTAGTTTCTAAGCCAGTTTTCTAGTGTTAGTCTTTTAATGCCTGACTTCAGTCCATTGACATTTAGGGTTATTAGCTCCATCTGTGGACTCTTTGATGTCATCTCATACTTTTTGTTTTTGGTGTTTTTCTATCTCACTGTCTTATCAATGTGTTGTTTATGTGTGTGTGGTCCATTCTTTATTTCCTTGTACCTTTAAGCCAGTTCTATCTTGTGGTCTGTTTTCTCTTTGTTGCCCTTTGGCCGGGGTTGTTCTGTGTGGCATCTTATTTATGCTTGTTGAATGCTGTTCTTCTTCCCATATTGAGTTGGCAAGGATCTTTTGTAGGGCTGGGTTCTTTCTTAAGGATTCTTTGAGTTTTTCCTTGTATGGGAAGACTCTTACTTCACCATGTATCTTGATGGATAATTTGACTGCGTATGGTATTCTTGAGTTTGCATTATTTGTCTTCAATGTTTGGAATATGCTTCTGTACTTTCTCCTCATCATAGTGTCTGCTGATAGGTCTGAGCATATTCTTATTTGGGAACCTTTATATGTCATCACTTGTTTTTCCATAGCTGCTCTCATCATTTTCTCCTGTGCCTCAAAATTTGGTAGTTTAACTATTATGTGTCTTGGTGACTTATTCTTAGGATTCAGTATAGTTGGTGTTCTTTCAGATGCCTGGTGTTCATTCACTGAGCTGGGGAAGTTTTCCTTCAAGAATTGCAGATGACTTCTTTGTTGTGTCTTCTTTTGGTACTCCAATTATTTTTGTGTTACTTAGACATAGCTCTTAGGTTTTCTTCAGTTTCCCTGACGATCTTATTAGAATTTTGTTCACGTTTGTTAAGATCTGCTTGGCTGCCCTCCAGATCACTAGTCTGGTTCTCTTCCTCATTGGCGAAGTCCGTGTGTGTGCTACTGGTTTTTATCTCTTCTGGAAGTTTGTATATTTCTCTTTTGTATATGGACTTTATCTCTTCTATCATTTCATACTTTCTGTATTGTTTCCCTCATAGTCTGTTTGACTCCAAGGAGCATTCTGAAGAATTCTTTCTGTGACAAATCAATGTCTGCTTTTTTATGCACGTTGTTAGGTTCAGGAAATTGCCTTTTTTTCTCCTGTTTTTTCATTGAGGTCTTTAGGTCTGTTTGTGTTGTGTTGTTTTAGAAGAGCCCAGTGCCATTTTCCAGGGAGTCAAAGAGCACTGTTCTTTCCAGGAGACTTGTAGGAATGCTTCTTTGAACTGCCTGCAGTTAATTTCACTGTGGAATTGACCTGACAGTTTATCTTCCCGTGGCTTAACTGTTTCTCCTGCCAAACAGTATTCTGTTATTTGAAGGGCAAGTTGGATGGTCCTCTCAGGAGACGCTGGTGCGTTGTTGTGAACCCACAAGGGTGATGCTAAACTGGGTGGTCTCACAAGAATCTGTGATGGTGTGGCCCGCCTCGGTGTGGGGGTGCCATAGAGGGCATGCAGGAATGCCTGCTGCAAAAGGAGTGCCACAGAAGGCTTTCCTGTTTTCGTGTAGAGCACCTCAAGTGGTGGGCGGAATTGCCCTGATCAGGTAGATCCCTGCAGAGCTCATGCGGAGTTTCCCGCAGCAGTGTGCAATGTTGGCATGTGTTGTCTGAGCTAGTTGCAGTAGGCCCTGTGAGGCCCTATGGCCGACTGGAGGATGTTCCCTCAGTCACGTGAGACCTCTGAGGACGAAAAGTTGCTCCCCCCTGTTCTCAGCCAATTGTCAAACACTGCAGAGTGTGGGCTGCTGAATTTCCCCAGAAGCTTCATCACAATCCAGGATATCCCTTGGCAGTGGGCGGGTGGTCTCTTGCCAGCCTCAGGTTTCCCAACATAGGGTAGAGCGCTCCCATCTGGGTGTAAGGCAGTAAAAAATGCCTTAGGCTAATGGGAGTGGTCTGGAGGTGGGCAGAGGCTTGAGAGAAGAGGGAAGAACACAAAAAACAAACCAAAAAACGCCAAGTCCACTGAGAGTGTGGGGCAGGGGGGATAGAGAGAAGTGAGGGAAACAAAAGTAACACTAAATGTAACTGAGCCCAGAGTTAATCCCTGCCCTGAGGCAGCTGCAGACTGTGGCTGTGTTGAGATAAAGTTCTTGTGCTGGCCCCAAACGATCTGGGCCCTGTCTGAGACCTTAGTGAGTCAAACCCTAGCTGGCCTCCACTGTGGTAAGCCCAAGCCTCAGTCCCTCAAAACCCAGAGGATCTGTGCCTGCTTATCTTTTTGATGTTCCTCTTGCAACCCAGCAGGGTAGAATTTCTTTCTTAGTAACGCTCCTGCACACATTTTTGTGGAGTTCCTCTGGTATATGTTACTCAGTTGCTATCTTCCCAGAAGTCTTCTGAAATTAGATTCTTACAGAGAAAATGTATGTAGTATTCTTAGTGCGGAAGACTTCTTCATCATGTGTGATAGTCGTTAGACACCTTGATAGAGTTTGCCCTCAGTGTTGTACAGGTGATCATGTCACAAAAGGCAATGCCATGTGGCCCACTTGTTGCTAGTTGATGTTAAGTCAGTTCCAACTCATGGTCACCGTGTGTGCAACAGAATGAAACCCCGCCCAGACCTATACCATCTGAAATAGTAGTCTTATGTTTCAGTCCGTTCTTGTAACCACTGTTTCAGTCCATCTCACCAAGGGCCTTCTTTTTTAAAGCAAATTGTTTTATTGGGGCCTCTTACAACTCTTATAACAGTCCACATATCAATTGTATCAAGCACATTTGTACATATGTTGCCATCATTCATTTCTAGGCATTTACTTTCCATTGAGCCCTTGGTATCAAGTCCTCTCCCCCCACCATTTATTATCCCTTGATAAATTATAAATTATTATTTTCATATCATACACTTTCCGCAGTCTCCCCTCACCCATGTTTCTGTTGTTCATCCTGCTGGGGTGATGGGTCCGAAGCTGTGGGACGGGTATAAATCATCGTGATTGGTTCCCCATTTCTTTCCCTTCTTCCTGTACCATCATGGTATTGCCACTCCCATCATTTTTCCTGAGGGGCTTATCTATCCTGTATTGTGTGTGTCTAGAGCTCTTATCTGTACCAGTGCACACATTCCAGGTTAGCTGCATTTGTAATGTAAAACTGGGGTCATGATAGGGGAGGGGATGGGGGGGAAACTAGGGGAATGTTGATTTTTTTTATTGGTGCTATACTGCACCCTGGCTGTTCTTTTCCTTATGACCCTTCTGTGACGGGAAGTCCAATTGTCTTCAGATGGCCTTTGGGCCTCCACTCCACAACTCCACTCACCCCTCAATTACATTGATATGATTGTTTTGGGTCTTTTGATGCCTGATACCTGATCCTGTCAAACACCTTGCAATCACACAGACAAGTGTATTTCTTTCATGTGGGCTTTGTTCCTTCTCTGTTAGATGGCTGCCTGTTTAATATCTTTTTCCCTGCCTTTCCAGATTGGCCCAGAGCTAAAGCTATTGTGATTTGGTATTGATACACATTTGTGTTTGTGAAGAACTGTGAATTGTTTTGTCCTGGGTCGAATCAGGCAGCCCTTGAACTAGGCAGTCCCAGGTATCCCCTTTGCACCAGCCTCACGAGAAGGAGATGAGCAACCTGCTAAACTTCGTAAACCCTGCCTCTGGCATTTGACAGGACTTATCTCCATCTCCCCGAAGGGCACAGTCCCTCCACAGAACTTCTCTCTCAGGGCCGGGTCTATACAACCTCTTCCCTCAGTGTTCCAGAAATCGGATCTGTGAAAGACAAAATATACTCAAGAACCATATCCTGACTCAGACTGTGCAACTGCAACCAGAAAGCCTCATTCCCCTTATCGGTACATATGTCCTTAGTTTAAGCCCTTTATATGTCCCACTGCCTCACTGCCAGGCATGGCTTCCCTGATCTAACTTTCAGGCCTTGGAAGGCCCAGGAGCTCAAGATGCTCCTTTCTCTCTTATCTTCTGTCTCTTCCCCAAAGCCCTTCCCTATCTCCAATAAAGCCCATATTGACCTTTCATCCCTAATTAAGCTCTATCTCCTTTCTCTGGCTGAGTCAACCTCTCAGAATGTTTTGATTATTATGATTCTGATATAAACAAGTTAACTTCATTTAAGAAAACTCTCTAATCAGAGCAATAGTCTTAAAAACTTAAATTACTTTTGTTTATATATTTATTTATTTTTGAGACATCACTGCCCTCTGGTGGTCGTGGGAGCTACCCAGCGCTGCTCCTGAGAGCCGCCGCTGGATTTGAACTGCCAAGCCTGCCACTCAACCACTATGCCAACCGGGGCTCAGCCCCCTTTTTGTTAAAAAAAAAAATCAGTGATCTCTTAATCTATTTGTCTTTTTGCAATTGACTAACTTCACTTAGCATATTACCTATATACTTGAGTATAAGCCGACACGAATATCAGCCGAGGCACCTAATTTTACCATTAAAATTTCATTAAGAATGTTCTGGAGAACTGAGCTATTACAGGAGTATATATGGTATATTTCAAATCCATCTATGTCATGGGATGTTTCATAGCTTCATCATTATTCTTTAAGTGTGTATAGTATTTCATTATATATGTGTGCAAAAATTTATTCATTCTTTTAACGATGGGTCTGTAAGATGTTGCCATCTTCTTGCTGTTGTGTAGTTTCTTATGTTTGACAGTGTGTTTATATCACATATAAAAGCCCCCTAAGTTTATCCCTATTATTTCATTGGCAATCTTAGCAGTTCTTAGGTTTAAATTTTCGTTTTTAATGCATGTCGAGTTGGTTTTTGTACATGGAGTAAAGTATATGTATTGTTTAATTCTTCTGTTAATGGAAATGCAGTTTAACTAGCCTCTTTTATTAAAAAGATTACCTCTGCTCCATTTAATGTTTTTTTGGCCTTTGTCAAAATCAGTTGTTTGGGGCTGAGCCCCGGTAGCGTAGTGGTTGTGCGCGGAACTGCGGCCCACTGGGATGGAGGTTCAATTCCAGCTCCACAGGAGCAAAGGCTGGGCCTCCTACTCCCACCACCAGAGGGCAGTGATGCCCAAAAACAAAAAATCAGTTGTTTGTAGTTGGATGGATTTATTTCTGTTTTTAATTTTGTTACTATTGATTTACTTATGCATTATTATACCAGTACTTAGATATATATTTTTTAATCATTTTACTGGAGGTTCTTACAGCTCTTATCACCATCCATACATCTATCCATTGCATCAAGCACATTTGTACATAATTTTCAAAACATTTTCTTTCTACTTGAACCCTTGGTATCAGCTCATTTCCCCCCATCCCCCACATGAACCCTTGATAATTTATATAATTTTCCCCCATGTCTTACACCAACTTCAGTCTCCCTTCACCCACTTTTCTGTTGTCTGTCCTTCTCAGACGGGGTTATTTGTCAATTATTGTGATTGATTCTCCTTTTCTCCTCACACCTTCCCCTTACTCTGGGGTTTTACCTTAAGGTTTGTGATCCACCTTGAGTTTATCCTTGTGCATAGAGGTAGAAGAGGTCTTGCTTCATTTTTTTGCAGGTAGATATCCATTTTTTTCCAGCGCCTCTTTTTGAAGAGCATATCTGCATCCTATTTGACATTTTTTTTTTTTTTTGGTCATTATCAAAGGTCAGTAGTCTGCATGTTTATGATTTTATTTCTGGGTTTTCACTTTTTTCCCCATTGGTCTGAGTATCTGTCATCATACCACTTCCATACTGTTTTGACCACTGTGGCTGTAAAATAGGTGTTAAAGTCTATTAAATCAAGTCCTCACACACTGTCCTTCTTGAGGAATTCTCTATTAATTATGGCTTCTTCCCTCTCTATGTGAAGTTTGTAATCTGTTTTCCAATTTGGAATAGGATTAAACTTATGTGGTACCTTGGGCAGAACTGACATCTTTGCTATATTGAGTCTTCTGATCCATGAGCATCCACTCAGGGCAGGTGGGTGTGCCTGCTTTGGTGTAGAGAACCACTAATGGTGGGCAGAGGTTCCTGCAGCAGTGTGGAGCATTGGCGGGGCCTGGCAGAGCCACCTTAGGTCTTGTGAAGCATTGTGGCAATCAGGAGGAAGTTCCCTCAGCCACATGTAGGTCTATGGAGGATGGGCAGGGCGTCCCCCAACCATGTGAGGGCTGTGGAAAGTGGGCCGAAGTTCCTGCAGCTGAGTGGAGCACAACATGGGCAGAAGCTCCTCCAGCTGAGTGGAGCATCACAAGGGGCAGGTGGGAGTTTCCCCAGCTGCTTAGAGTAGGCAGGAGTTCTCCCAGCTGTTTGAAGGATGGAGATCATTTTTGCTGACTGTTTGGGATATTCCCCAGCAGCCTATACGTCTACAGAGGGCAAGCAGGAGCTCTTTTAACTGGCTGGAGGATGGACAGATTTGTCCTTGGTGGAGAGTCATGGCCTGGAGGCCAGCAGTGGTGTGTGAAAGAAAAGAGAGGGGGGAAAAACCCTGAGGGGAATAAAAAACTGAGCCTTCTGTGACAATGGTGGGAAAGTGAGAAGAGAGAGAGAAAGAAGTGAAGAAATAGTTGAACACCTATCGGCTGACTGTGGGGCTGGAGGGGTGTAAATCCTGCCCGAAGGCAAGCTGTGATCCTGATGAAATAAAGCCTCTGGGCCTGCTGAGACTGTGGTAGGGCTAAGGCTCCCAGCCAGCCTCTGGAAACGGTAAGCCCCAAATCCACAGCTCTTCAAAACCTAGTGAATGTGTGTATACTTAATCTTTATGATGCGCCTCCTTTGACCTGGAGAGTGGAGTTTCCCTCTCTGTGCCTCTCTTCTGCATTGATTTCTGCAGGCCTTCTGGTGTGTTTTACTAGGTTGCCATCTTGCTGGAACTCTGTACTAAGATCTTTTGAGTGCCATATCTGTGTAGTAGAATTTAGAGGTGGGAAAATGAGAGACCTTCCATTTTATTCTTAAGTATTGCTTTGCTTATCCTTGGTCTCTTTCCTCTGCATATAAAGTTGGTGACTGGTTTTCCATCTCTTTGAGGAATGATGCAGGAATCAATTTGGTTAATATTGATAGGCTCATAATGTTAAATTTTTCTATGAACAGCATCTATTCTTTTAAATATATATAATCTAGTATTTATGTAGGTATCTCTTGGTTTCTTTTAATAGTGTTTTATAGTTTTCTTTATCCTAATCTTTTGTGTCTCTGGTTATATTTACTCCTAAGTATCTTATATTTTGTGTGGCTACTATAAGTGATATTGCTTCCTTGCACCTTGTTACATTGCCATATATTTCAATTATGTTAAACAATTTTCTTCTTTAATCTTTGGGACTTTCTATGTCTAGAACCATATCATCTGCAAATGGAAAGGGTTTTCCTTTTCCAATTTTCATTACCTTCTAGTACTATTTTGATGAGTATTTTGGTTAGGAATGGGTGCTGCATTTGTCAAATGTGTTTTTAATGTCAGGTAATAAGTTTGTGTGTTTCTGTTCTTTTTATACTTATATGCTAGAATACATTGATTGTTTTTCTAACATTGGACTGAAATGTATTATGTGGGCAAGCATTTTGTTAAGAATGTTTACATTTTTGTTGATAAGGGAAATTGATGTGCACATTTAAATTTTGGTCAAGTCTACCTGGTTTTGGTATCACGATTACTCACACTTCAAGAAATGAATTTAGGGCTGAGCCCCGGTAGCGTAGTGGTTATGCGCGGGACTGCGGCCCACTGGGATGGAGGTTCGATTCCAGCTCCACGGAGCAAAGGCTGGGCCTCCTACTCCCACCACCTGAGGGCAGTGATGCCCCCCCCCCCCCCCAAAACAAAAACAAAAACAAACAAACATAAAAAGAAATGAATTTAGGGGTTTGCTGTGTTTTTCTGTATTCTGGAATGATTTGAGAATTGCTGTCAACTCTTCTCTGAGGGGTTTGTAGAATTTCCTAAGGATATCTTATGGTCTTACATACTAAGGTGATGATACCAAGATCTCAAATAGAAAGTAAATGTTGGGCTGAGCCCCGGTGGCGTAGTGGTTGTGCGCGGGACTGCGGCCCACTGGGACGGAGGTTCAATTCCAGCAGTGGGGCTGGGCCTCCTACTCCCACCACCGGAGAGCAGTGATGCCCCCCAAGAAAAGAAAGTAAATGTTTAGAAAATAATGATTGCAACATACTTACAAATATGCTTGATACACTTGATGTACGGATTATTAAAAGAGCCCCCAATAAAGTGATTTTTAATAATAATAATTATTAGAAAAGGGTTTCAGTCTCAGAAACACACAGAACAGTTTTATCCATAGGGTCACAGTCCAGTCGGCATCAACTCAGTGGCAGTGAGTTTGATTTGCTTGATGTTTATTATATCAGTCTGATAATTTAGGGGAGACTGTATTTCTAGAAATTTCTTCATTTTTTCTTATTTTTTCATCTTTTATGTTTTTAAATACATTGGAGTACGGTCTTTTTTTAAAAACAAGTTTTAGTACAGTCTTTTATAGTGTTGTGTTTTTTATATCAGTTGTTCCTCTTGGGGTGTTGCCCATTTCATTTCTTTTTCTTGACGTTTGTAACTTACCTTTTACCTTTGTGAAGTTCTCCAGTGGTTTGTCAATTTTTTGATCGTTTCAAAGTACCAATTTGCTGTCATTTTGAATTTTTTTCTGTAGTTTTCCTGACTTGTATATCTCTGCTCTAATCTTTAATATTAGCCTCTTCTGGTGAGCGAGGGTTTATTTTGCTATGCTTGTTCTAACTGTCGAAGATGTAAACTTGAGGTATTGATTTTGGCTCTTTATTGACATGTGTTCGTTACTATCAATTGCCCTGTGAGTATTGCTTTTTTTGTGTCCAAGGTTTTGGCATGTGGTATTTTCATTCTTATTTATTACAAGGAATTTAAAACTTTTTTTGGTTTGTTTTTGTTTTGGGCATCACTGCCCTCTGGTGGTCATGGAAGCTTCCCAGTACCGCTCCTGAGAGCCGCCGCTGGATTTGAACCGCCAAGCCTGCGGGTCGCAGTCCCGCACTCAACCACTTACGCCACCCGAGCTCAGTCCGGAATTTTAAACTTTTATTCTTCATTTCTTTTAGGCATTGTGTTGTTCAGTTTCCATTTACTTATTCTATTCTGTCTTCTTTGTATTATCCCCAATACAGCATATTATTTTTGTAATTGTTTCTTTTTGTTGATAAAGAGTTATCAGAGTAGATGGTCAATCTTGTCCACTAGTTTTAGCTGTCGGAGATATGAGGGTAGCTGAATTCTGTGGGCACAATGTACCCTACTAGATGGAATGTAAAAGGAATAATAGAACCCCCCCCCCCCCAAAAAAAAAATCAGGAGAAGAACACCATAATCAGCACAACTGATGCAACAGCTAAACACATGCAAAGGACACGCACTCAGACACACGCTCGTGCGCACACCCACAAACACGCCATCTACAACTAGCGAGCAGCTTTCCCCGTTCTCAGTCACTGGCGCCTCCTTCACGGATTCCACTTAGGGTGCACAAAAAGACAAAGTATTGCCTTGTGTGCTTCAAGGTGGGGAGGGGCAACCTTTCTTCAGCAGGGCTTAATGGCCGTGTCTGTCTCTCCTCAATGATAGTTGAGGCCACAAGAAAAGTCAATGAATTAGTAAAATCCCAATGCTTACCTGGTGGCTGCTGTTCTGTATACCCCAGGCCCTGGGCTGACTTCTTTGATGGGTATGTGGGTTGGTTCTGTCCACAAATGGCTCTGCTGGCCATTTATCAAGACAAAAGACAAAATCGAAAGGGATTCGTGTGTGTGAGGTGGGAGCAGCCAACGAAAAGATGCACCACACTTCTGCCCGGCCGCCGTCATCTCAGGGCAGTGCCAGTGATCGAAACCTGTTGATCTAGTCGATCACTAGAGTTATGGGGGTGAGCTCAGCCTCTGCACAGGAATATGTGGGCTAGATGCCCCCCTCCCTCCCCCCGCCCTTCTTAGCGTCTCCTCTTACTTAGCTTCCCATGGTACATGTTCTTACCTGGTCGGCTGTTCTTTCAGACCACCCTAGAAGACCCAGGCATGAGGAAGGAGGGGCACGGCTAGCTGCTGAGTACACACGTTTGCTCTCCATTCCCTCATTTGTTCACTCGGGGCTGAAAGGAACCAGCCGGGAGCCCACCTCTTGCTCTATCGAGCACTGGAAATTGCGCTGCTTTGTGGGAGGTGCCAATGAGATCATGGATGGCCAGCAGAGCAGCCGCTGTTCCACTTTCTGATTGTCCAATCCTGGAGTCTGCCTTGTGCTAAGGACAGAACTGGGCACGAGCCAGAGGGGAATTCCATGTCTGGGCTTCACCCCCACTTCCCCATGGGTGTGTTTGGCTCTCTCAGCAGCCCCTTCCTCAGACACAGGGCTCTGTGCATGCTGCAGGTACACGCAACAAGTATGTCTTACTGGAGGCCTCACAGATTTCAGTTTTTGAAAACTAATTTCAAAACTATTCCAAGTAACTTACTCAGACATTTAATTAATGAGATTATCAGTTACCCAAAATTTACATACTTTTGCATATTATAGGCTAAAGTGCTTTACATTTTCATATACATGCCATTTGTCCCTTTCCTATTTGTCCCATAATATTTTCGTGCTTTGTTTATATTGAAAACTAGGTTTTAGATCATGTTGAAAGATAATTGGTACTTGATGACTCCCTGATTGAAGAGTAAGTAACCCTCATTTAAGGCTATCTTTAATTAGAAGTTTGGTTCAGTATCCCTTATGCCTTTTCAGAGAAAGTAACTGCTTTAGATAGGGGTTATATGTTAGTATTCTTTGTATAAATTTAAGTGTGAAGCCTAAAGGTGCTTTTGTTGCTTTACAATGCTAGCTTAAAGATGAAGCCTCTGGATTTGTTTCTGGAAAATTTGTATTAGGCTATCTAAGCCAGCTTTGTAAAGATCTAAAAGTCTCTATTGATTAATATATTGCTTGGTATTATCTTTAACTAGGCTCTCCAAGCATGGCCATTGATACAAAAAAGGTCAGGTTGGCATGGTCACGCAGGAGGAGGACTCCACACTGATCCAAAAGAAGGGGTAAGAGGCAATGCCAAATAACTGCAATTCTTGCTGATGATTATGCTTGCAGAGAATTTTATGCTCAAGATTTTTACATTCCACACTGTTTTGAATGACCTATCTAAATGCATGATTTCTGATATGAAAAACTATATGACGTGACTATTGTCTTGACTTGTATTCTCTCGAGAAATAAAACCATTGCAGCTTATACATGAATATATAGAAGGTTTATGTCACAGAGCTGGCTCACATAGTTGTAGATATGGCCAAATTCCAAGCCTGTGGGTCATATGTCAAGTTTCAGGCTTTTCCTGACCCACTTACCTGCAGGGGCTCATGAACCCAAGATAGGCAGACCAGACAGAAGGCTATGACTGTAGAGTAAAATAAAATCAAGATCAGGCTTTTAGCTAACGAGGTTAATAAATCTAAGTTTGATATGTAAGATGGCAAGCTGCTGATCTCTCACAGGATTGATGAGTGAAAAGTTTGTTTTTTGTTTTTGTTTTTTTGGCATCATTGCCTCTGGTGGTCGTGGGCGCTACCCAGTGCAGCTCCTGAGAGCCGCTGCTGGATTTGAACCACCAAGCCCCTCTGTACTCAACCACTTACACCACCGGGGCTCAGCCTGATGAGTGATAAGTTATACTACTGAATCAAGGACTGGTGGTTGTCAAGCCAGATGTAGGATCCAATCCAACCAAAGAGGGCAAGCTTATCGACATTATCCACTTACATTTAAAGTGGGCCATACTCTTGAAATCTCTCTTTGGAGGATTTCTACTTCTTAACTGCCTAACAACTGAGAGTCCTGGTTCAGTCAAGTTAACACAAAACTTTAACTGTCACAGTCATAGAGATAAAACTTTCACCCACCTCAAAATGACAATTCACTAAAAAAAGAAAAAGTAGAATAAGCTAGTAATGCAAAGCTTTTAGTTTTAAAAATATCATTGCTTGAGGTTCCTTGTTATGCTATTAGCCTTATAAATAAATGGATTAGTTAGATTTAAAACTTAGATATAATTGTGTGTATGTATGATTAGAAAGACCCTCGAATATTCCTAACTTCATGGTAATTCACCTAGCTATGATCCATTTAATTTAATTATCCATATTCTTTTGTTTTTTCATTGTAGTGAAAATGCACACCATGACATTAACCAACACAGCTTCTACTTAATTATGTATAATTTGCTGACAAATTGGTTACATTTTTTATGTTGTGCCCTTTTGTTATCATGTTGTAAATTATCCTCCCACTATTAGTATAACCTCCAGACCCCTACCTTCCCTCAAAAATCTTCTGCCAATCCAGCGGCAGCTGGGTAGTGCCCACGACCACCAGAGGCAGTGATGCCCACAAAAAAAAAAAAATCTTCTGCCCTCTCATGTTTGGTAGCCATTAGTAATCTTGGATTTGTATATATTTATTTACTAATTACTAGTATATGAGATCATATAGTATTTGCTCTTTGTTGGCTGTTTTATTTTGCTTTATTTGATGTTTTTTAAGGTTTGTCCATGTTGTGGTATGCTTCAGAAATTCATTTCTCTATATGACTACGTAATATTCTACTATATGTAAATAATATTTTGCTTTCTATTCATCTGTTGATAGACATTTGGGTAATTTCCATCTTCTGGTAATTATGGAAAATGCAATGAACATTGGTCTACAGGTTTTATTTATATTCTTTATAATGATTATTTTATACAGACAATACAGACAAATTAAACTAAGCAGAAACACTGCCCTTTAGTCAATTTGTCTACTGAAATCAAAAGACTTCATTGCACTCTTAAAATCTGTTGAACTGGGCTGAGCCCCGGTGGCGTAGTGGTTGTGCTCGGGACTGCAGCCCACTGGGACGGAGGTTCAATTCCAGCAGTGGGGCTGGGCCTCCTACTCCCACCACCGGAGAGCAGTGATGCCCTCCCCCCCCCACCCCCCGCAAAAAAAAAAAAATCTGTTATACCTTCTTTGTGTTTTGCTTAGAAAGATTAATGCTTTGTCTTTCATTCTTTCCAATATTGTCATCATTTATGTTTAGTTGATTTATTTTCAGGAAACTTTTTTTTTGGGGGGGAGGGTCTCATTTGTGTTTTGAAATTCCAAATTCATGAGCATGATAAACTTACTGCTGGCACCGGCTTACCCCAAGTGGCACTGTCTGACTCTACTCTGAGTCCTTGGTGAGTCCCCGTAGCCCTCCCCTAGCCCTCCCCCTTTTCCTTTCCGTGGACTTGGAACAGCCCTTGTTGACGTGCCAATCACAGTGGGAAGGGGGCTAAGGGAGAGGTCACAGTGCATGGGCTTCAAGGTCACAGTGGGCGGAGCAAGGAGGATCACAGTGCAAGTAAGTCAGGTCATTCCCTCTGCTCAAGTCCAGCTGTCTGCCATGGCAATGCGACCCGTGGCAGACGACCCTGGAGGCGATGACAGCAGTGGCGGTAGCGGCAGTGGCATCCTTTCTTGCGCACATCTGTCTGCACTGTTTGAAGCCTTGTGACCCATTGGGACCAGGGGCTGTCTGATCACATTATTGGGCTGTCTGCTGTCTACTGGCTGGGAGATCCTGGTTGGCCTGTCAAGGATGGGTTTCTCCTGCTCCTCCTCTGGGCTGTCGCTCCCCAGGATCCGCTGCCTGGCCTCTGCGTATTGCCTCCCGCTGGGCTAGGTACTTGACCGGGAGGGCTGGCTTGCTGGTAGAGTTGGGGCTGCTGACCACACCTTTGCTGGTGAGCCTCTTGAGGATGCTGATCTGGGGTGGGGGCCTCCGTGGGAAGGCTATGGTCCTGAATCACAATGGGCATTCTGGGAGGAGATTTGTATTTCCCAGCTGTCTGCCACCTCCTCCCAGCTCTTAGCGACCTCCTCATCTTCCATCTTACTCACCGCTCTCCCACCACCCCCTTTCATGAAACTTTTCAGTTCTTTTCTTTCTTTTTTTTTTTTTTTCTGGTTTTTGGTTTTTTTTGGGCATCACTGCCCACTGGTGGTGGGAGTAGGAGGCCCAGCCTTTGCTCCGTGGAGCAGGAATTGAACCTCCATCCCAGTGGGCCGCAGTCCCGCGCACAACCACTACACCACCAGGGCTCAGCCTAATTTCTTTTCTTTTATGTGTACATTTTAGACATTTTCATTGTAGTTATTGCAAGGATTATATTTGCTACTTTAAATTTATACTACCCTAAATTGATAAGTCCCTACGTTCAATGGCATACTAAAACTAGCCCTATGCTTCTGTTCTGTCCTCCATATGGTTGTTATTAACCACATCTTGATACATTATGCGGCCAATAGCATGAATTTATAGTTATGTCTGTGTTAGGTAGATTAGAGAAACAATTCCTAGAGAGACACTCCTGTGTGTAAGAGAGAACTTTATTTCAAAGAGCAATTGACATTAAGAAAACATCTCAGCCCAGTCCAGATCAAGTCCATAAATCCGATATTAGCCCATATTAGTCCATGAGTTCCTCTTTAGACTCAGGCAACACATGCAGTGATGCTGAATGCAGGAAGATCACAGGTCAGTGGGTGGGAAGTCCTGTCCATCCAGTGGTGGTGAAAGCATGTCAGCACGAGCATGGGTCTCTACGGGGCTCCTCTGGCCCTAGGGCTCTGCCTGCAGCAGCGTATCTCCATATGTCTTGTTGGCAGGAAGACCAAGTAGACAGTATCTCCCGCCTCCAGGGAGG
This sequence comes from Nesogale talazaci, assembly GCA_004026705.1. Lineage (NCBI taxonomy): Eukaryota > Metazoa > Chordata > Mammalia > Afrosoricida > Tenrecidae > Nesogale > Nesogale talazaci. The sequence continues at coordinate 18,952 of PVJH01009576.1, forward strand.
AATACTGGAGTTTCTAGAATCCTCGGGAAAGGCAATGCCCACATGGAGACCTCAGTGGCCCTAGTGACTATTGACAGGCTAGACTCCACGCCTTCGCCCACATGGAGACCTCAGTGGCCCTAGTGACTATTGACAGGCTAGACTCCACGCCTTCTCAAGTTGACAGGAGATATATGACTGCCACAATGTCTTAGATTTTTGGAATCATATGAATCATGCCTACTAGAGTTACAAACCAAAAAAAAAAAAAGGAAAGAAAAGAAAAGAAACTGGACCTTTTTTTTGGCACATGAAATTAAATTTAATTTTGGGTTTTTCTCAGAACATCTAGTTATTTTGTAAGTGTTCGTCTACTATCTGAAGAATTCTAGTTAGCATTTTATTTAGTAGAAATCTACTTCTGATCAAATTTTTCAGCTTTTGTTTATCCCAGAATGCCTTACTTATTCCATCATTCTCCCCCATCTCCCTTATGCCCTCATTCTTTAAGGACGGGTTTACTAGATATAGTATTTGACTTGGAGTTCCAACCACTTACCTGCCATCTGTTTTGTTGTGGTAACCTGCCTGTTGAAGTGAAATCTTATTCCATTGACCAGCAGACTCACCCAGTGGCGGACTGTATGCAAGAAAGTGTTCAGGCTGAGACAAACTAGAAATAAGGAAGAGGCGATCCACTTCTGAACAATGGTCCTTCACTGCCATCAAGGCAGTGCCGGACTCCCGCAGGGGCAGGCTAGAACGCCCCGCTGTGGGTTTCCGAGACTGTGCCTAGAAAGCCCCGCCTTTTCCCGAAGAACAGCTGGGGGTTTCCATTTGCCAACGTTGCAATTGGCAGCCCAACTCATAACCACTCAGCCACCAGGGTTCCTCTGAGAATTTAGACACCGCAAATCTTCTGAGTATCTATGGAGTGTCGTCTTACCTAGTGCCACAGAGGAGCCATTCCAGTGGGCTCTTATTCAAAATATGGCCGAGACAGCGCTCTGTCCTCACAGCAGTGTCAATTTTTAATGATGTTCCTGGAGCAAAACTTGGGGGAACTTACAGGGTCCGATTTAAAGTAAGAATACATAGCTACATGAATCCATTAACAATAGATTGGAATATATGAAGTATGAATCTAGTAAAGCTAGAAGTCATCAAAAATGAAATGGAACATGTAATGGTTGATGTACTACACATTAGTGTGCCGAACTGGACTAGTATTGGCCATTCTGAATAAAATAATCATATGATTTGCTTTCCCAGGAGTGACACATTTAAGAGGAATGGTATCGGGCTGAGCCCCAGTGGCGTAAGTGGTTGAGTGCGGGACTGCTGCCCACGGGCTTGGCGGTTCAAATCCAGTGGTGGCTCTCAGGAGCAGGACAGGGTAGCGCCCACCACCACAAGAGGCAGTGATGCCCACAAAAAAAAAAAAAAAAAAGGAATGCTATCACAACCATCCTCAAAAAGAACATTTTGAAATATAGAGTGAAGTGCAATGCCCTTTGTGATACAATAATATTTATATACCTACAAGGAAGACCAGTTAATAAAGCTACTATTCAGATTCATGTAATAATCACTAAAGCAAATAATGAACACACTGAAGAATTCTACTAATGTCTTCAGTCTGAGATTGATCAATCCTGCAATCAAAATGCATTGATAATTATTGGCAATTGAAATGCAAAATGTATAAACAAAGATAGACCAGTAGTTAGGAAATGTGAATTTGGTGATAGAAACTATGCAGGAGCTCTCATGATATACCCTTTATTTCCAACAATATAAATAGGATACCTATGGAATGTAACCCAAATGGGATACACAATAACCAAATCAACTGTATTTGTGGAAAGAGATCAAAGAGAAGCCTAATATTACCCATTAGTCAAAACAATGCCTGGGTCCGACTGTAGGAGAGACTATCAATTGTTCCTATGCAAATTCAACTTGAACATAAAGACAATTAATACAAGTTCATGAATTGCCAAAGTGCATCATTGAATATATTCCATCAGAATTTAGAGACTTTATCAAGAATAGTTTTGACACATTGAACTTTAATGGCTAGACAAATTGTGGAATGATGTCAAGGTAATTATACATGAAAAAAGCAAAAGGTCGTTAAAACACCAGGAGAGAAAGAAATGACAAAAATGTATGTCAAAACAGATGCTGAAACGTTCATTTAAACATTAAATACCTAAAACAAATGGAAGAGATAGTGGAATAAAAGACCTGAACAGAAAATTTCAAAGGGTGGCGTAAGAAGACAAAGTATTATAAGGAAAGATGCAAGGTTCTGCAGTTATAAAACCAAGATAGCTCCACATTTCATAAGCGTGATGGAGTTGCAATATTGAAGATATTATGAAAGGAATATTAAACTATACAAGAAGTAGCACAGAAGGACTAAAAACATAGTCACTAAACGATAAAGAATTGATCAATGTTCAACCATTAAGAGGTGCTTGAGTCATTGGCATGTGAGAGACGTATACCTGCATATTAGTCTTTGGTTCTGATAGAAATAACATGCAGGCATGCTGCCATTTTTTGCTATCAGGACTTGGCTTGTGTGCGGACACTTGTAAATAAAATAAAATTTTTTAAAAATTAAAGAGATGGAGCTGAGCCCTGGTGGCATAGTGGTTGGGTGTGTGCGGGACTGCAGCCCACAGGGTCGACAGTTCAAATCCAGCAGCAGCTCTCCAGGAGCAATCCTGGGCTTCCTGCTCCCACCAAGACAGCGATGCCACCCAAAAAAAAAAAATCAAAGAGATGGCTTATGATCAAGAACCAATAATATTGACAGAAGGTGTTTGAGCTGTGTTGAAGACATTGACAAAAAACTAGGCTCCAGAAATTGACAGAATGTTAATTAAAACATTTCTCAACAAATAGATGTATCACTGGAAGCACTCAGCTTTTCTATTCCAAGAAATTTGGAAGACCACTTGACTGGAAATGATCCATATTTGTGTCCCTTCCAAAAGAAGATGATTATATAAGGCAAAAATTATTGAACAATGTTTAACAAGTAAAATTTTACTCGTGACAATTCAAACAGCCGTAGCAGTATATTAACGGGGTACTTCCAGAAATTCACATTGCATTCAGAAGAGGTTGTGGAACATGGGATATAATTGCTAATGTCAGATGAATCTTGGCTGAAAGCACAGAATAGCAAAAAGATTTTTACTTGTGATTTATTGACTATTCAAATGCAGTCAGCTGTGTATCATAACAGATCATAGATAACATTGAGAAGGATGGAAATTCCAGAACTCTTTATTGTGTTTTACACATATAGACTCTGTACATGAACCAAGAAACAATTGTTGGAGCAGAACAAGGAAATATTGTATTTAAAACCAGGAAAGGTATGTGTCAGGGCTGTATCATTGCCCCATACGTATTTCATCTGTATCCACAGCAAACAATACAAGAAACTTAAAAAAAAAAAGGCATCAGAGTTGGAAGGACAGCTCATTAACAACCTTGCTTACCGAAAATGACGGGCTTGAAGCACTTAACAATGAAGATCAACACCTTTCAAATCTGTCTTATTTACTTCCGATGCAGGAAATCAGGTTTCCTCTCTCAGAATGAAGGCTGTGTTCACCTTTACTAGATTTACTGCTTTGGGGGTAGTAGATAGAAGGACTGAGATACTACAGAAAAATATTCAATCAATGAAAAGTAACTGCTCTTTTGGTTTCTGTGTGCAGTCAACTGCTTCTGTCCTTGAAATTTCCTAGAATTGCAATTGTAGATTTCTTGTTACTTTTCTTGGTACTCATGTGAGATATACTCATACTAACATGCCTAAAGACATGCTTATATTACCACATCCTCAGCAGTCAGCTAGACTATGTTTCTATGCTAGAAACAGATCCTCATTGATTGGAGACAAACTGGTGGTAATAAAAATCAATTACTACCTAATACAGGAATCAGAGAAATTTGTTACAAAGTTTAGCAAATCAGTGAATTCCTAGGCTTGATAAAATAGGAGGGAGTACCTCCCCCAAACCTATGCTCATTTGATGTGAGTGTGATAGTGCCTTTATAGTTAGTGCTACTGTGTCAGACTGTTAATCAAGCTTTATATTTACAGCTTCTGAAAAGATTGCATAACAGTGTACGATAAAAAAGGCCTGATTTACCGGGCATAGTGGTGCGTGCCTATAGCCCCAGCTACTTGGTAGGCTTTGGCTGAAGGATCTTCTGAGTCCAGGAGTTCTCGGCTATAGTGCCCTATGCCAAGTAAGTTTGGCATCAATATGCTCCCCTCCCGGGAGCAGGGGACCATCAGGTTGCTTAAGGAGGGGTGAACCAGCCCAGGTCGGAAACATAGCGGGTCAAAAAGACCTGATTTGTGGCAGATAGGATCTGTTTTTGCCACCCTGACACTTGCTCATACAGCCATCTCAATGCACCAGTTTTTGGTGAAAAGCAGCATGCTTTTCTTGCCCCATACATCTGATTCATCTGACCTCCCTCTGTGCGACTTTTTGTTTCTGTGAATGAAGGACATAAAAGGACAGTGATTTGATGACACAGAATAGAGGAAGTAAAAATGAGGGAAATGCTGCCAGACATCCACAAGAAGAGTTTAAAAAATGTTTCCAAGAATGGAATTGCAGATTTGATTTGCCAGGCATAGTGGTCCGTGCCTATAGCCCCAGCTACTTGGTAGGCTTAGGCTGAAGGATCTTCTGAGTCCAGGAGTTCTTGGCTATAGTGCCCTATACTATAGGGCAACTGTATTAAGTGTAATGGAGAGTTCTTTGAAAATGATAAAGTTGTTTTGTAAAAGAAATACATAGTTGGGGGCAGGTGGATGTCTGTGGGGGAGTTTTGGTGTCCCCTCATAAGTGGGTGTAAAGAGATGAATGGATAAAAATATCTGAATTACATGTGAATTATCTGAATTATTTGTTAATATTTGAATTACATGTGAATTATTAGGCCTGATTTCATATATCATCAGACAATGGTCTAATCTTGATTTGTAAAACAAACTTCATTTGGATCTAGAAATTCTACTGATTGACTCCTGTAAATTACTGTCTCCTTTGGTAGTTATTTCTTTCTTTTTTTTTGGTAGTTATTTCTTATTGTAAATTATTAAATTGGTGGGTAAAGATGTATCTTGTGTTTAGCACTGACCCTTTTTTCATAGATTCTAATCTTTAGATAGTTCTTCCTTGAAATTTTAAAAAATAAGCATAGGGAAGAACTACTTGGAGATAGAGAAGTACAAAACCTTTCCTGTCTATGCTGGTAACTGTAGTGTTGGTAGTCCAACTGACTAGTTACTCAGATGAGAAAGATGAGGCTCTCTGGTCTCATAAACATTTCGAGCCTCTCGTGCCCCGCGGGCTTGGCGGTTCAAATCCAGTGGCGGCTCTCAGGAGCAGCACTGGGTAGCTCCCACGACCACCAGAGGCAGTGATGCCAAAAAAAAAAAAAAATCACAGTTGTGAAGATTTAGAGCCTCAGAGGGTGGCTATAAGAATAAATTCTACGACACAGAATATTTTGATGTGTTATTTTTCTGATAGTATATCCTCTCTTCTATCCATATGCAATATACCTGTATACACAATGCTATAGGGGAGGTTTTCGGTTGTCCTTTTTAGACTTTGTAGTTATAAATCTGCTCAACTTGTTTGCCTTTCAGTTACAGGTTGCATTTATCAAATCCTTGTTATCCCCACTGTTATTGAAGTAGTAATTAAAATCATTCCTCTAATAATTGAAATTACCTTTACCTTTTGTCTAGAAGATATTCTCTATTCTATACATTTAATTTATGCCTGAGATTGTGGGCACTTCCAAAGTCTCTGCTAAATTAGTCCTTTTAGATAACAAACACTTGGGCCATTGTCCTAGGTTTTGTATATATATTCTTTTCTTCTTTGCCATGAATTTTGACCCGAAATACTTTATAAAATTTAATTTTTATTAAGAGTATGCATAGCAACCCCCCCAAGAATTAGTTTCTTTGAATATAATTCTGACATTACATTTTTTATCTGTGTAACCATTCTCACTCTTTCTTAGTTTTTATTCCCCCATTAGCATTAACTTACTGCTCCCTAAGGTTCTTATCTGATACTTAGAGTGGTTTTTATTAGTTTGATCCCATTGAATAGATCTTAAAAGAAAAAGGAACTAATGCTATATCCAGATACTTTTTGCAATTTGTGCCAAATTGGTGTTTAGTTTTAAAGAATACGAGGGGGTGTCCCCCATGAGCATCAAGCAACTGGCTCTGAGTTATGCACCCAGTGGCATTGCCTGGGAATGTTCTCTCTGGTCACAGTGAAATTTTTCGTAAAAGCAGTTTTGCTTGAATCTTGTTTTTTGTGATGACTGATTTAAGAGAACAGCATGTGACTCTGAATTTAGTTTCCTGCTCGGGAAAAATGCCTCAGAAACTGCTGTGGTCTTGAACATAGTTTACAAAGACTGTACTATGGGAAAAACTCGGTGGTCTTCCTGTTTCAAAAAAGGTGAGAAACCTTGTTCTGGATGTTTATCAACTTTTCGAATGAATGAAAGTATCAACAAAATTCATGCACTTGTATTTAAGGATGGAAGATGGACCACTGAATAGATGATGAAGTTATCTGGGATATCTTGGAGCTCAGTTCAGCAAATTTTAACAGAATATTTGGGAATGAGAAGGGTCGCTGCAAAGTTTGTGTCTCGGGTTCTGACTGACAGCAAAAGGAGCATCCAGTGGAAACATGCTGTGCTTTAAAAGAACAGCTCTGCAGTGATGCCCACAAAAAACAAAACAAAACAAAAACAAAAACAAAAAAAACCCAACAGCTCTGAAGCTGTCCAAACTTTTTCCCCAAGGCCATTACTGGTGATAAGACATGGTGCTATTCTTATGATCCCCAAAAGCAAGCATTAGTCAAGCCAGTGGGATACACCATGATCACCTCACTATAAAAAGACTCGTTAAGTGAAATCAAAGATCAGGATGATGCACATTTGTATTTTTTGATGTGAAGGGAGAATGCATTTGTTGTTCATTCCACCAGGTCAGACTATTAATCAAGCTTTCTATTTAGAGGTTCTGAAAAGATTGCCTAACTGTGCAATAAAAACCCGATTTGTGGCAGATGGGGGACGGGTTTGGCCACCATGACATCTGCTCATTGAAGCCATCTCAGTGCGCCAGTTTTTGGCAAAAAACAGCACGCCTCTCTTGCCCACACACCTTACTCACCTGGCCTCGCTCTGTGCGACTACTTTTGTTTCCTCAAATGGAGAAAGACATGAAAGAACAGCAATCTGATGACATAGAAGAGGCGAAGAAAAAAGACCAAAGGAGATGCTGTCAGCCATTCCAAGAATGCAATCACATTTTTCACAACTATATTAAGTGGAATGGAGACTACTTTGAAGGTATTAAGGTTGTTTTGTAAAAATATTTCAATATATAGCTTGGGGGGGGCAATCAGGTTTGGTGGGGTATCCCCTTGTACTTTGTGGGACATTATTTTGGATTAAGGTTTGGACAGTACTTTGGATTATCGCAGGTCAATACTTTTATGTTCATTTAGCTTCCAAAGCTCCAGAAAGTATAAAGTCCTTTAGAATTTGAAATTCTATTCTGCATGTTCCCCCTTTTATTAGAGTTCTTCTGTAGAATTTCCGACCAAAAGGATCAGTAATGGTGGCTAGATACCATCTAGTTCTTCTTGTCTCATGATAAAGCGGTCACTTAAAAAAAAATAAAATTTTCTCTAGATTTTGTGAGTTAGTTCATTGCTTCTTATTAGAATTAAGATGGGTGATAATACATTGATAAATCTTGTATAATATATATATATATATATATATATATATATATATATATAGGCATCACTGCCCTCAGGTGGTGGGAGTAGGAGGCCCAGCCTTTCCTCCATGGAGCTGGAATCAAACCTCCATCCCAGTGGGCCGCAGTCTTGCGCACAACCACTACGCCACCAGGGTTCAGCCCTATTATATATTTTTATAGTAATAAAAATAAGAATCTCTTGATAGTCAAAAATTTAAGAGCGAGAGAAAGGATTAAGGCATATGTATAAAACCACAATTCATAAGTTCCTTATCAGCTAAAGATAAAGATAAAGCTATCTTCTTCAAAGTTCATTTTCTTTTTTCTAGAAATTTCCTAGAAATTCTAATGGGCTTTTTATAGAAAACATTGCTATTGCTTTAATACTTCAGGAAACTTTATGGTTAAGGACACAAAGTTAATTGACCTGAGAAGCAAAACATGCATTTTTTTTTTTTAAGTAGAAAGCATGAGTTTATTGAAAGGGAATACTTTGGAAAAGGAGTCCAACAGGCCAGTAGTCTGAAGGGCCTGGTAGAATGTAGAGTCAAGCTTTATGTTCTGCTAATGGAGACTGCCCACTATTGACTCGTTTTCTGGTGGGTCTTCTGCTATCCACTGTGTTTGTAGGATACCTTCTCTTTCCAGGAATGTGTGTCCCTGCACCCAGCACCCAGACCTTATGAAGTGCTATTGTCTCTGTATCAAAACCCAAGCATCTATTCCAAGTGCGGGTAGTGTGAACATCCTGCCTTTCTCCACCCAGCCTTTTCATTATCTCCATTTTCTTCTGTTCCTGAAGAAATGTGTCATATTTGCTCTTCATATTCCTTGTGCTGGAGGTGTGTGTGTGTGTGTGTGTGTGTGTGTGTGTATAGTGAGGGGGTGGGTATCTTCACTTCTCCTCTTTGCCAGATTCCTGCCATCATCACCTCTCCTCCCTTCATCTGCCCCAATCTAGCCAACAGCCATTGTTACATGCCACAGCCACCCTATGTACAGTAGAATGAACCCCACCTGGTCCTGAGACAGCTTGACAATTATTCTTACATATGAGCCTATTGTTGCAGCCACTGTGCCAATCCATCTCATTGAAGGCCTTCCTCTTTGTTTGTTCCCCCTCTTTATCAAGCACGATGCCCTCCTCCAGGGGCGAGTCCTTCTTCACAACGTGCCCAGAGTATGTGGAATGCAGTCTTACCATCTTTGCCTCTAGAGAGCATTGTGAAAACATTCTGGTCCTTGTTCATATGTTTTCCAGCTTTAAATGTTTGCGTAAGGAGCCCTGGTGGCACATTGGTTACATGCTGGGCTTTGATCCGCATAGTCTGCAGTTTGAAACCAGCAGAGCCATGGGAAAAAGACTGGGCTTTCGACTCCCACCATCGGGTATTGCCTCAAAAACCCACAGTGGCGGTCACTATACTCAGCATTGACTCAGTGGCAGTGAGTTTGGTTTTCAGTTTTAAATGTTTGCGTATAGAACATTTGGCCGTGTGGTACTCTATCTCGGTCAGTTCAAGCTGTTGAATCAAGAATTACTTCATGCATATTTTATTTTGGTCCACCTGACTGTGATTGTTTTGTTTCATCTTTTAATGTACAGGTTCTTTTCTACTTGCTGTATTAAACAGGGTTCTGTAGAGAAACAAATGAGGACCTATGATTAGAAAGATGATAGATAGCGAGAACACGAAGAAATAAGCAGCTAATTAGTCCACAGAGCAGTTCATCTCACTTCCGTGAGACAGTTAATAAACTGAAAGTCCTTCAACTCACCAGGGCTGCTGGCTATAAGTCCAGGATGCAGACAGATGAGTCTTCTTTAGAGCAATACAGCAGACTCGCCACAGGCAGCAAACAGCAGGGCAGGCCACCAACAGTCAGCCAGATGACAGGGTCCGACAGTCCCCAGCTCAAATGATGTACACACCAGCAGTGTGGCAACGCAGGTCTCATAGGAACCTCAAGCTATAGCGACACAACTCATGGGTTGGGCCTCTTACAGGTAGTGCAGCTCGCAAGTTGAGGCAGAGAATTAGCTAAGGCAGCCACACACTGGTCCGATCATCAGAGAGTAAGAGACAGAAAGGTGAGCTCACCCAACTATTTACCTCTTTGCACTACAATTGAACTGTGACCTTATCAATCCTACATGTGTTATTGGCCAGGTTGGCACAGTAAACCTACCTATCACATTTGCCTAATCTTGTGCATTTCACTATGCCTTTCAAACTGCCCATGGTGTTTCTGAGATTATTAACTCTTACTGTTTAGAAGCAGACTGCCATATTTCTCCCATAGAACAGTTAGAGGGTTCAAGGAACCAAGTTTTTGCTTAATAGCTAAGTGCTTAACTATTATTTAACACACCAACATTGTACTACTTTTTAGTGGGCTTTTATTTATTCTAAAAGATCATTTTATTGGGTGCTCTTACAGCTATTAAAGCAATCCATACATCAGTTGTATTAAACATATGGGTTCATATGTTGCCACCATTATTTTCTAAGCATTTACTTTCTATTTGAGCCCTTGGTATGTATCAGTTCCTCATTTTCCGTCCCTTCCCTCACCTCCTAGTTTTTTGTTTTAATGAAGAATGAAACAGCATTTCCATTTATGTTTTAAATTTGAGGGCGTTTAGCACATAAAAATTGTGACAAAGTATTATAAAACTTGATGAATTGATGCGTTACAATTATGGTGTTCATGAATATGAAAGTGCTATGGACTGTCAGAAGAATAAATTTGTCTTGGGAAAAGTACAGCTTTAGAAGCAAGGATGGTGAGACGTTGTCTCATGTACATTGGACATGATATCAGGAGATATCAGTTCCTAGAAAAGGATATCATGCTTTAAAGAATATGTCAGTGAAATAGAGGAAGAGCCTCAATTACGGGGATTAACAATGGCTACAACAATAGCCTGAACTATAGCAGTGATTGTGAGGGTGGTGCAGGCAGTGTTCATTCTTTCGTGTGTAAGGTCCCCCTGTGTCACAACCAATGGGATGGCCCCTAACAACAGCAATATGCATTGTATATCCCACTAGCAGAGAAGGAAAGTAAATTTCCTCCTACCTTTGCAGAATCTTAAAATTATATTCTTTCTATAGAATTAAATTTTAGAGGATTGTATTGTCATGATATAGTCATCATAATTAAGGTTATAGAATATCTTATTCTGCTTACTGTGAAAATGATCAATATTAAAGAATTCACAGTTTTTATTATTTTATTATTTTTTATTTATTTATTTTTGGCCCAGCCTTTGCTCCGTGGAGCTGGAATCGAACCTCTATCCCAGTGGGCCGCAGTCCCGCGCACAAACATTACGCCACCGGGGCTCAGCCTGAATTCACAGTTTTTAGAAAGTTGTTTTTTAAAAAACTAATCACTGGTTACATCTAAAATTTTGATTCTCGAGAAAAATCTTCTGGTACTTTAATCACTGTGTTTTTCTCCACACACACGCACACACACACACACACACACACACACACACACACACCCTGTCACAGCATTACGCTTCCGATAGTGTCTTTTAAGTAGCCTGGTTTACCATTTGGTGTACATGACAGTGGAGGTGGACATATCTTACCTCTTCTGACTTCCCCACTGCCATGATGGAGAAGGATTACAGTGCGCCATGGCCCATGCTTCTTTACTTATTCTTATACTAACCATTCCTCCCACAGCATACGACATCTATGCTGAGTTCAGTAATTCGAGCAATGGTCACACAGAACTCAGACAATTCTCAGCCACCAGTCAGGGTACAGTTGTTGCTCCATAGCAGCAGTCAAGTCTCTTTGGGCTTCAGTCTCTCAGCCACCTGATTCTCTGGCCTTTGTTCTTTCTTATGGGCCAAGAAGCTAGCCTACTCATTGCTCTGTCTCATAGTCCCATAGTCTGGCCGGAGGACTCTCAGCACCGCCGCTGAGTCTCTTTGCCATCGTCTGTGGTACATCTGGTTTTGGCTGCCTCCACAGCTTCAAACAGAGACTTTGGATGTGCTTATTCAAGTCCTCAGGATTTCTCTCTGTACTGCTTCAAAGACAATTCATCCTTATTGCAGGGTTGGTGTGGTGGGCAGGGGTGCAAGGGGAGGTGGTAATAAAAACCAACCAATCCTTTATAGTAATATTACATACATCCACCCAGTTATTTACTGAAAGCTAGAGACTTGAGTAGAAGAACCATATGAAGAAATTTCACTGTCACACCATCCTCCTGACAGTTTTATTAATTTTCTTACTCTTTTTTAAAAGAACATGATTTCATATTAAATCTTTGCTATTTTTGTTTGCTTAATCTGAAGTGAAAAGTTTGGTGAATGTGGTGGTGGTATCTGAGTCTCAAGAATGTGGTCTAGTAGAGGTTTTCAATGATTTGTTTGTCTTTCAGATTGCCATTGGGTATCCAGTATGAATTAAATAATGTGCTTTTGAAATATTATATGTTTTGCAATTTGGTTTGAGGCCACAGGTTTACTTATTTTTTATTTTTATTTCATAAGAGTAAATTTGTTAAAATTCTTTCTTTGATCTAAAATCTTTCTTTGATCTGGTCTCCTAATTTTAAAAAAGATAACAATTTTTAAACTTCATAGTTTCTCAAAACTATAACTGAAGTCATTTGCTTCATAAGGTTAATGGACTCATAATGCATGATTGCGCAATTTCAGAACACATCTTGTTAAGTGAAGTGACATTTTATGCACTATTAATCCAGCTAGAACAATTTTCTTACTTTTAGCCACAACTTTTCTATGTTTCTTATTGAGCAAATTGTGAGCTATGTTATAGGATGTTTTGACAAGGGGAGTGTTCTATAGACATTAATCAAGAAACATAGGGTGGAAAATCTTGTGAAATGGGGAAATGGTTGAAATGCCCCACTTTGTAGTATCATGTATTAAATTATTTTATTTAGTGATCATTCAGTTCAAAAAGGAATTTCAAAATTATAACCATATTTATCCCTTTAAAATGCTTTCTTAGTTATCAGACCATGTTTTTTTTTTTACAAAATAAAACATTAAAAATTGTAGTATGTTTTTGTCTTTTACATATGTACAACACTAGGAAGTCCTGTTTTCAGCACAATATGAACATTCTATGCTTTAAGCTTTTTTTCAAGCAAATGACTAAGAGTCACTAGGAAAACAGTGTACTGAGCCCTATGGAATAGCCAAAATCTCATATAAAATCACCCTGTGTTTTATAACATGTGATCCTATATTTTTTATACTCTGATGCCATTCTTTGTTGTAGAAATGTTCTTTTTACTTTTTTCCTCTGTAATGAATTAATCTTTTTATTATTATATATAAATTACAGAAAATACAAGCAAATAGAAGAGTGTAAAAAAATTCTGCATGATTGCACCAACTCATGACTGCTGATATTCACAATTTTAGGGATATTACTTTCTACCTGTAGCCACCTGCAAATTTATTAAACAAATCAATTTTTCTACCAAAAATAAGTTTTGTATTCCACTGTTTAACTTTCAGTATGTTTCTTGTTAGACTGCATTTGATTCTCAATGTTTTGTTGCACTCATTCACTTTAATTTATTTATTCAATTTTCCATCACTGATGATTACTTAAGTGGTTTCCAAAAATTTTTCCCATTCAAACAGCATAAGGAAAACTCTTTGTAGCTAAAATAGTCATTCCTTTATTCAGAAATGTTTATTTTTGCCTACTACGTCTTTGTATGTATGACACAGTTACAAGCAAATCATAAATCCAAACTCATTCCTGTCAAGTTGATGCTGACTCGTAGCAGTCCTGTAGGCGTCTCAAACTGCCCCTGTGAGTTCCCCACACTTTGTGGGAGTAGAATATCTCATCTTTCTTTCGAGGAGTCGCTCGGGGTTTTGAACTGATGACCTTGTGGTTAGCGGCCCAACCACTGTGCCACCAGAGCAAGCATGAAATATACAGCTACTATTCTTATTAAATTTATATTCAAGGAGTGATGCAGATATAGCTTTCCTCAACCCTGACTAAGTTTCCTGTGTATTGATATAGCTAAAACTGATATTCTGAAATAAAGGGATGCTCTTCTTTGAAGGAATGTAGCAAGTGATTCTAGTGAGGGAAGGCCTGATTACAGAAGTACTACTACTCTGGCAGTTAGCTAGTTGAAAGGTGGCAGGGTAGAGGCGGCATATCAGAGATAAAGATGATTCGCATAAGAGCCATTGTATAATGGCCCTGTGACAAGAGGAATTATGTCACATTTGAGGAATTGTAAGAAAGCCAGCAAGACGTCAGCAAGGAGAGAAAGCAGCAGTATAAGACCTGGGTGAAGAGTTAGGCAAGGTCCACCATACCAAGCAGAGCCTTATACTAGTGAATCTTCAAAAAGTGTCATGAAATAAAATGGAAATAAAGAGATAATGTGATTTTCCTATTAATTTTCCAAGCCCCCCTTTTTTTTTACATCATGTTACAGACATTGGTTTTTATCCTAAGACTGATGAAGTGCCATCACCAAGTTTTAAGCTAGGAACGATAGTGATTGCAACAAGGGTTTGACCAGTTCTTCTAGTTCAGTCATGGTCCAGCAAGTAAAACCAGAACAGACTCAGCTTTGAAAATTTTCCAAAAATAGCTTATGCATGGGTAAGTTAAAAATACTGATAGTATTTTTCCAAAGTTTTCCAAAAATAGCTTATGCATGGGTAAGTTAAAAATACTGATAGTAGGCTCCCAAAGGCATAGTGAGTTAGTTGTTGCATGGATCAGCGTGAGCCCCTCAATTTGAACCTACCGGTTGCTCCATGGGAAAAAGAAGAATCTGTCTGCACCCTCACGTCTTACCACCTTGGAAACTCTTGGGAGCATTTCTACTTCCACAGAGGTGCTATGAGGAGAAATTCACTCAAGGGCAGAAGGTACTAGGGTTGCAGTTCACACATGCATGGGTTTATTCCTAAAAAATGTGTTTAAGTATGTTTCTATGATCATCAGATGGCTGCAGACAAGTTCTTAGTAATATATGTGCTTTCGTCTTGTTGTTAGAGTGCCTTTTAAAAAGGTCCAATCAAAACAGTGACTTCAATGGACATTTGCTTGGTCTGTTACATTCAAGGCACAGAGGTTAACCAGAAGGTTATGTCAGCTGTTATTGTTTTGTTTTGCTTTTGGAATACAATGGGATAATAGTTATAGATTTTCTCAAAGAACACAGGGTCATCATGAAGACTTACTATGAAGAAAAGGAAAAACACATTACTGAGAAGAAGACCAAAAATGTTTATGCCAAGGAGTTGTTTTCAATCATGTCAATGCACCCACTCATTTTTAGAGCATAACATAGTTGTTTTATGGGAATTTTTTTTGGAAACCTTACCACATCCACCCTCCAGCATTCATTTTGCCCCTTCAGACTTTTTTTGTTTCTCAAACCCAAAGAACATTGAAAAGGATTGAAATTTGAATCCCTCAAGCTTGCCAAAATTACTGATTTCATGTGTTATACAAATCAAAGGGTGCAGAGTTACTGGAATGAAGAGTTAGGGGGTTGGCATTACCTTCTTTAGAACTATACATAGACCTAGCTAGAGGACTCCCTGGTGGCGCAGTGCTTTACATTGGGCTGCCAGGCGCAAGGTCAGCAATTGGAAACCACCAGACTCTCTCCAGGAGAAAGACCGGGTTTTCTACTCCCATAAAGAGTTTCAGCCCCAGAAACTCACAGGAGCAGGTCTATAGGGTCACCATGACTCGGCATGGACTCATGGCAGTGAGAGAGCTGGAGAGAGAAGAATAGCTTCTCATTTAAAAAAAATCACTTTATTGGGGGCTCATACAACTCTTAGCACAATCCATTTGTACATTCATTGTATGCAAAGCACATATGTACCTTTGATGCCATCATCCTTCTCAAAACATTTTCCCTCCACTTAAGCCCCTGGTATTGGCTCCACATTTTTCCACCCCCTCTCCGCTCCCCTCTCCCTCAGGGACCCTTGATAATTTATAAACTATTATAATTTTGTCTTGTCGAATGCTCGCTCTGCGCCCACTTCCCCGTTGTCCACACCCCAGGGAGGAGGTTATATGTAGATCCTTGTAATTGGTTCCCCCTTTCTAGTGCACCATCCATCCTCCCGGTGTTGCCACTCTCCCCACAGGTCCTGAAGGGATCTGTCCTGGATACTCTATGTTTCTGGTTCCTATCTGTACCAGTGTACATCCTCAACTCCAGCCAGATTTGTAGGGTAGAATTCAGATCATGACTGTGGGATGGAGGAAGCATTTTAGAACTAGAGGAAAGATGCATTTTTCATCGTTGCTACATTGTGCCCTGACTGGCTTGTCTCATCTCCATGACCCTTCTGTAAGGGGATGTAACTTCCCTTTGTAACTTTCTTGGGTTTCCAATTCTCTCCCCCATTTACAATGATATAATTTTTAGTTCTTTAATGCCTTATACCTGATTCCTTTGACACCTTGTGGTCCCTTCGGCAGGTATGCTTCTTCTATATGTGCTTTGTTGCTTCTGAGCTAGATGGTCGCTTGCCGTCGGGCACCACAGTTTTCTTCACCACATTTGCTTATGCACACCTTTGTCTTCAGTGATCATATCAGGAAGGTGGACATGCCATGATATGATTTTTGTTCTTGATGTCTCATAACTGCTTCTATTGATACCTTGTGGTAACACATGCTGGTGTGCTTCTACCTTCCTGACTGTGGCAGTCGTGTGCTTATGTTAATTTCATGATTGAGATGTAGAGGTGGAGTCTAGCCTGTTAATCTGGAGATAGCCATTGAGTAGCCAATGAGGCCTCTGTGTGGGCATGGCTTTCCCCTGATATGCCTGGGATATCTCATGATATTTCCCTCGTGGAGATGAGAAGCTATCTTCCCAGTCGTTGGGAGTTAGTCTCAGAGACGATGAATCACAGACAAGACAAGATGGCAGCGTCTGAGGAGTCAGAGATGTCACACGACTTTGCCCTAATGGAGCCAGGCCTCTGAAGCTGGAGAGGCCATGTGGAGACCCCTGCCAGCAATGAGTTGCTTCTGCCACCACTGGATGCTGTTGACGAACCCTGAGCCCTGGAAGCGTGGAGCCATGGGGAGAACCCTGCCAGTGCCAGGATTTTGCACCCCTGGCCTATGACTTCGTGAGTCAGAAGGAGACTTTATAGACTGATATCGGGCATATGGGTTAATGTTGGACTTATGACTTTGTACTGGACTGGATTGGGATGCTTTCTTAATGTCCTATTTCTCTTATATATATAAACCATTTCCTTATATCCATATGCGTGTCTATAAATTTGTTCCTCTAGTCTACCCAGACTAACTCACTGACACAATCAATGATGACAAATGTGTGCACAAGTAAATGTGGCGAAGAAAGCTGATGAGGCCCCAGCTATCAAAGATACAGTGTCTGGGGTCTTAAAGGCTTGAAAATAAACAAGCGGCCATATAGCTCAGAAGCTTGTCATTTCGTTACTTTGGTTTAATAAAAGTTTCTTTGATTTCTGGAACTCCAATCAATACAACTATTTTTTCAAATCTACGTACCAGCCTGAAACTAGTGATTCAGAAACTGAAAAATTTGACCCATGACTTTAGTCTGAAAGTAAGCAAACATTCAGTCAAGATGCACTGTCACTGTCAATTGGAATGCAAAATTAGGAAGCAGAGGAAAGAACAGTAGTTGGAAAATACAGTCCTGGAGATAGGAAGGAGCCGGAGATAGCTTGAAACAATTTTTCAAGACCAACAACTTCACTACAAAAACTTTTTTCCTTCCCCCCGCCCCCCCAAATATCTTTTTCAACAACACTAAAGGAGCTGTGGACTTCTCCAAATGGGAGACAAAGAAATCAATTTGACTACGTCTATGGTAAGAGATAAGGGAGAAGCTCAACACCAGAATCTAAACGGGAACCAAGGCCAATGCTGGAGCAATCAGTCGCGCAGGTTGAAGTTGTAGAAAATGAAGGCAAGTTCATAGCCAACTAAAGTATGGCTTTGAGGACATCTCAAGAACAGATTTGAGGCATTAAGCTCAAATGACAGAAGACCTGATGAGCTGTGCAATGACCTCAGTAATGTCATTCCCACAAGAAGATAGCAAAAAGCCATTTAAAAGGCAGTAGGGAAAGAAGAGCAAGGTGGATATCAAAGGAGACTCTGAAACTTTCTCTCTGCTAGAATAGCTAAGGCAAATGAAAAAAAAAGGATGAGGTCAAAGAGCTGAGCAGAAAATGTCAAAAGGGCAGCCTGAGAAAACAAAGTAAAATATTAGAATGAAGTACATAAGAACCCAGGGCAGTGGCTGGCGAGTCATTGGTGGCTCTTCCAGTGTGAATGTTTGGCTCTGAAGTAACATGGAAAACATTTGAAGGTTATTATTTCACATTATGGTGATTTCATTTGTTTGGAAAAACAAATTTAAGACTCTTGAGCGAGTGATTTTAAAATTGTTAGGAGGGATAGGATTGACTCTTTGGTCTACTGATTTGCTGACCCCTGATCTAGGGTAAGAAAACCAGAAAAGAAGAACACGCTGAGCATATCTTAAACTAAAACAATTTAAAAAGCATTTAAGCCTTGAGTTGCAATATTGAAAGATTCTATGGACAAAACATTGAGCAATGCAGGAAGCTTTTTTTTTGGGGGGGGGTGGAGGGTGAGGGTGGGAGAAGGAGCCAGTGCAATAGCTTGTCTTTATGGAAAAGAAGACATGAAAGCATCCAAAGGAAATGAAAGTAACACACAGAGTTGTACATAAAAGACCTAGTCCATATATAACCATTTGAAGAGGTAGCATATGAGCAAGGACCAATGGTGCTGAAGGAAGAAATTGAAGCTGTATTGAATGCATTAGCCAATAGCAAGGCTCCAAAAATTGATGGGATACTAATGGGAGTGTTTCAAGAAGCTAAAGAAGGACTTGTTTATACCAAGAAATTTGGAAGACTGCTAATTGGCCAACTGACTGGAAGCGATACCTATTCGTACTCATTCCAAAGGTGACCCAGCAGAATGTAAAAATTGTAAAACAATACGATTAATATCATATACAATTTTACTAAAGATCGTCCAATAATTTTTCCACTTGTAAATTCAAAAGAGGACTTTGGAGTAAGGAACATTATTGCTAATGTCAGATAGATTTTGCCTGGAAACAATACTGGAAAGACATTTACTTATATCTATGGATCACAACAAACTGTGGATAGCCTTGAGAAGAATGCGAGTTCCAAAACACTTCATTGTGCTCAGGCAGAACCTGTGCGT
This sequence comes from Nesogale talazaci, assembly GCA_004026705.1. Lineage (NCBI taxonomy): Eukaryota > Metazoa > Chordata > Mammalia > Afrosoricida > Tenrecidae > Nesogale > Nesogale talazaci. The sequence continues at coordinate 38,080 of PVJH01009576.1, forward strand.
TGTTCTACAGAGAGTTGTGCAAACTGAACAAGGGAATACTGCATATTTTAAAAATCAAGAAAGGTGTGTGTCAGTGGTGTACTCTCTCTACATACTTATTCACTGTGTATGCTCAGCTGATCACCAGGAGAAACTGGATCACATGAAGAAGGAAGCATTAGGGTTGGAGGAAGGCTTATTAACAACCCAAGATACACAGATGATACAGTCTTGCTTGCTGAAGAGTGAATATTTGAAGCCCTTGCGATGAAGATCAAGGAGTGCAGCTTTTTTTTTTTGGGGGGGGGGGTTGGGGGTGAGGGTGGCAGAAGGAGCCAGTGCAATAGTTAGTCTTTATCGAAAAGAAGAAAACATTCAAAGTGAGCTAGTGCAGGGGCTCCCTGGTGGGGTAGCAAGCTTGTTCAAGAGTTAGGGCATCGCTGAGCATCACCTGTGTGCAGCCAAGGCCAGAGAACAGCACTGTTAATTTCTTCACAGATGCAGATCACAATTCACTTGTTGGTGTTGGGGGGAACTAAATTAGGGTCTTCTGTGGTGCCTGCAGCCGCCTTCAGAGTAAGCATATTGTATGACTCCAGTCCTTTGCCAACAGTCATCATGACTTCCCTCTCCAGCCCTGTTGCCTACCTGTCAGTAGGGATGCCCCCTCCAGTTGCCATGCAGCACCTGGCTGCAGCCTCAATGGAACCATGAACGCCCAGGGCCTGGCCATGCAGCCAGTGCTCCAGCTCCAGTGAAGGAACCTTCAGGCTGTAACGCTTGCAACCAGCAGAAACACCTGACCGCAGACTTCAGTATGGATTACAACTCAGTGTAAAAAAAGCCCCGAACATCCTCACAATTGGCAACACCGTGATCAACTGAGAAAAGGTTGACATTGATTAAGAATTTCACCTTGCTTGAATCCAGAATCAGAGCTCATGGAAGCGGCAGTGAAGATATCACACATCACACAATGGATTGTTTACAGTGTTGAAAAGCCAGGATGTTATTTTGAGGACTAAGGTGCTCCTGATGCAAGTCCTGGTATTTTCAGTCCCCTCATATGCATGTGAAATTTATACATTGAATAAGGAAACAAATGAAAAATGGATGCTTTTGAACTTAAATAAGGAAGACTGAACAATTGCTGCTTTTGAACTGTGGCGTCTGTGAAGAATGTCGAAAGTACCATGGACCGCCAAATCAGCAAATAAATCTGTCTTCGGAAAAATTTTTATAGCCAGAAGATCCCTTAGAGATTAGGATGGCAGTTTGTCCCACTTGCTTTGGCACAAGTTATCGGGAGAAAGCAGTCGTTGGAGAAGGACATCATGCTTGGCAAAGTGGAGGAGGGCTAGCTAAAAAGAGGAAGGCCCTCTAAAACATTCCTTACCAGTGGGACAAGCACAAGAACAACGATGAGAATGGCTGAGGACTGGCCAGGATTTTGTTCTGGTGGATGTGTAGTTGCCGTGAGCTGGAACTCACTTGACAGCCCCTCACAACAACAAGGACATGACTTCGTAAGAAAACTTGTTGACTTGGGTGGAGAGACGGAACCAACAGCAAGGATATGCACATGAGCTCCTGTTGGAAGGACGGGCATCAGGGGAGTGGGTTGGGGGAGAGGCCGGACAGTGTAACACGTGACAGAGCAAAAACAATGTATAGAGTATTGAGGGTTGGTGGGGAGGGGAGAGCAGAGGAAGAGGGGGAAGGATGGAAAAGCCATTTTCAAGGACTCAAGGGGAAAGGCGGATGTTTGGAGAATGATAACAGCAGCGGACATGTGAAGGTGCTTGGCACGGTATATTTATGTATTGTGAAAAACGATGTACGAGCCCCCAATAAAATGATTTTTAATTACAAAAAAGATATACAAGTGCAGGCATAGACAGAGGTAAGATGGCAATATTAAGACACATATACAAGCTAAGAGAAGTTTAGGCTACCAGAAACCAAGAAAGGACAACCTCTGATCCTAGAAAATAGACATTGCTAAAAGCTTTGAAAAGAACATGGTCCTGAAACTACTCAAACTTCAAAAACCATCTTCTAAAGCTTAAGACAATAAATTTATATTATTAAAAGTAAAAAAACTTGCTAACTTATCCTCATATTTTTTTGTTTTCCAATAAGAATTGTTTCAGTAATAATAATAGTAATAATAATAATAAGGTAGTTTCTGGAGTATTGACATTATATTGATTTTTGGTGGGGCATTTTGGTTTAAGGAGGCATTGTTTTAATTAGTGTGTGAAGTATTAGAAAGTGTAACAAACAAAGGTTCAATTGGAATGTTACTTGGGGGAGCATGTTAAAGGGGAAAGATGAGTTTAGGTTAAGTCATTAAGCATGAATGGAAACTTGCAATTTTGTTCAAGTTTAACTACCTTATATAGTCAATATCTTGGCTTCTACTTTATTAAATACTGTATTGTAACTTTGAGCTACCACTACTTTCTACTAAGAGCGTCAGTGTATTTTAAATGAAAATATTGATAAAAAGTTTAAAAGTACCGGGTATACTCAAGTATAAGCCGTTCTGAATCATAGCCGAGGCGCCTAATTTTACCACAAAAACTGCATTAAAAATGTGCTGAAAAACTTGGCTGATACACAAGTATATATGGTATATACCGCTTCTGACCACAATTGGGGTAATAGGGAAATATTAATTAAATTTATGTAGTTTTGGGATATCTTTGTAGATTTTGAAAATTATAATGCATGTCCTTCCAGTTTCATTGAATAACTTTTTGGTAATATGACATGTGTGTAGTTGAAATTAAGTGAAATTACTAGCTTTTTAAAAAGCTATTGCATTAGTTAATTTTTTTTTTTTGGCATCACTGCTCTCGGTGGTGGGAGTAGGAGGCCCAGCCCCACTGCTGGAATTGAACCTCCGTCCCGGTGGGCCGCAGTCCCGTGCACAACCACTACGCCACCAGGGCTCAGCCCTCATTGGTTAATTTTTTAACCAAATAGTTTATGCTTAAAAGGTACAGGTTCTTGATTAAGAATAAAAGTTATAAAGAAAATAGAATAAAAGTTCTATTTGTAATGCTTCATATATCTTGAATAGTTATGAAATTCCACATCATAGAACCATGGTTACAACTGAAATGATATTTTGCTTGCTGCTTTGTTTTCTCTTTTAACAGCTAAAAGATATCGATACTCAGCAAATCATCAAAGCAATGCTTTCTTACGTGTGGCCCAAGGACAGACCTGACCTACGTGCCAGAGTGGCCATTTCCCTGGGTCTTTTGGCTGGTGCAAAGGTAATGGGATTAATTAATGTTTTGTTGTTGTTGCTATAACAACAATAATACTATATATCTATATATCTATATATCTATATCTATCTATCTATCTATCTATATATATATATAGTTTTTGTTTTTGTTTTTTTGGGCATCACTGCTCTCCGGTGGTGGAAGTAGGTGGCCCAGCCCCACTGCTGGAATTGAACCTCCGTCCCAGTGGGCCGCAGTCCTGCACACAACCACTACGCCACCGGGGCTCAGCCCAATACAATATTTTCTAATTAAGACTCATGAGTTAATTGAGGCTACATTTATAGAAGCATTGCCAGCTTGTAAGATTCCCTTTTTATGAAGCAGAATGAGATAATTGACCTTTGGTCCTTTATTATGTGAATGAAAGTATATTAGTGGCAAGTTAAAAGCAGATTTTTGTCCCCCTGGATTTTCTTTTGAATTAAAGAGAACTGGTTAGAGCATGACTAATTAAGCTAGCCAGAGAGAAGAGCCTTAAATAGTGACATTTATATTAGAATTTATTTATTTTTTGGGGGGAGGGGAAATCACTGCCCTCTGGTGGGAGTGAGAGGCCCAACCTTGCTCCTGGAGAGCTGCTGCTGGATTTGAACCGCCAAGCCAGTGGGCGGCAGTCCCGCACTCAACCACTATGCCACCGGGGCTTAGCCCTAGAATTTATTTTTAGAGTCAGTTCCAGTCCTTCAAAATACAGATTGAAATATTAAGAATTGAAATATTTTTTAGAAGGCTGATAGTTGACAAATACTGACAAACATATTTGTATGTAAGTTGCCACCATAATTTTCTAAACATTTACTTTCTATTGAGCTCTTGGTATCAGCCCGCCCCTCATTATCCCTTGATAAATTATAAATTATTTTAATGAAGTCTAGTTTATCAGGTTTTTTAATTTATATACATTACACTTTTTGTGTTGTGTGTAAAAAGTCAGTGCTAGACCCAGGAACACATAGTATAGGAACTCTTTAGATAGAAGGTATACAATTTTATTTTTTATATTTGGCCTTCAATGACATGTATTAGTTTTTAATTAAAAGTGTAGGCACTAGAGCTATCTTAATTTTTTCTTATTTTGCATAGTTTTCTGGCATCATTTATTGAAAGACTATGCTTTCTCCTTTGGATTGCCTGTACTACTTTATCAAACATTATTCACTCTATATGTATTGCTCTGTTCCTTGCCTTTCACGTTCTCCAATGTTAATCTATTTGTGTATTCGGTTCCACACAGTTGAATTTGCTATCATTATATAGTGTATTTTAAAGTTGGATAGTGCAAGTTTTTGACCTTTGTTCCTTTTCTTTAATACCGTATTGTGGGTCTTTGCTCTTTTTTTTCGGGGGGGGGGGCATCACTGGTGGTCGTGGGAGCTACCCAGCCTTGCTCCTGGAGAGCCGCTGCTGGATTTGAACCGCCAAGCCTGTGGGCCGCAGTCCTGCACTCAACCACTACGCCACCTGGGCTTAGTCCTATTTAGGCATTCTCTGATTTCTTTCTTCAAGAGTTTTCTCGTTTTTCTCCTATAAATCCTTTACATATTTGAGTAGATTTATCTTGGAGTAGTTAGTATTTGGGGGACTTCCCTAAATGGTTGTTATTCTTTGTGTCTTTTCGTCAGTTCTGATTCATAGCAACCCTGTAGGAAGCCCTGCCTGGTCCTGCGCTGTCTTCATACTCGTTCCTGTGCCTCAGCCCATTGTGGCAGCTACTGTGGCAGTCCCTCTCCTTGGGGCCCTTCCTCTATTTAGTTACCCCTCCACCTTACCACCAGGATGTTCTTCTCCAGAGACTGGTCTCTCTTGACGACATGCCTAAAATATATAGGACAAAATCCTTCTATTTCTGCCTCTATGGAGGATTCTTTTTTTTTTTTTTTTTTACTCCAAGCCATTTGATTAGGTGCTAATTCAGACATCATGCCATTCCAAAGTTTAATCATCAAGCAGTATTTTACAATAATCACTACCACGGTCATTTTCAAAACATTTTCTTCCTTCTCGAACTCCTTGATATAAGATCCCCTATATTCCTCTCACTTCCTGTGCTGTGCCCCCCAGGACCTCTTATTCATTTTTTGGTGTGTCTATAGATTCACCCATCCTGGCTTTCATAGATTGAAAAACAGAAAAGTGCAGAGATTCAAGGAGGCTACCAACAATGTCAAAATACAGCAGAAACAAACCCTAAGCCCCAATTTGGAAGACAAAAAAGTCTCACAGGAAGTATAAAAATGCAGATCACACCCGAACTGTATCAGAAGAGAGGACAAGTGGCAAGGTTTTAACTATTCAAATCAGATTCATCATTCTGATCTACTATAGTCCTCTCTCTAAAATTCTCTGTCTGATAACCAACTTATTCCCAGCCCTCAATTATGGTTAGAGGGAAATTACCACAGACTTATTCCCTGTGTAGTTATTTCAAATGTATTGTGGGCTTCCACTGTTATCCATAGCTGTCTGCATGCCAGAATCTCACAATTTCAGTTTTGATACTATTCCCTCTTTCAAATTTGGATTATATGATTTTTTTATTTTTTTATTGGGCATCACTGCCCTCAGGTGGTGGGAGTAGGCGGCCCAGCCTTTGCTCCGTGGAGCTGGAATCGAACCTCCATCCCAGTGGGCCGCAGTCCCGCGCACAACCACTACGCCACCGGGGCTCAGCCCCTGGATTATATAATTTAAAATCTTGTGTTCATTCATATTTGGGTGCTTCTGCATGTGGGCTTAGGTGACATCTCCTTTAGATGACTGCTTGTTTGTAAGCAAGCCTTTGAGACCCCAGATGCCATTCTATCTGATAACCAGGCACTCTGTAATTTCTGCATCACATTTTGCCATAGCACCCATATAAGGGGAAGTATCAAGCAGGGCTGAAGTAATCCACCACAGTTAACTCCAGTGTAACCATAATGTAGTAGTGAAGTTAAATGTAGCCATTTTAGCAATGTAACTATAGTGTATTAATTAGCCTGAGTGTAGCCATTTTGTATTTACCTTAGTGTAGCCACTGTGTAACAACTGTAATTCCTTTTGTCAGTTTAGTAACGGCTGACCCATTATATTTATTTTTGAAATTGCTGAGGATGCTTGTAAACCCTGTTTTATTTTTATAAGTTCATATTTTTCCATATAGCATGACGCCACCTGCCCTCTTGCCTTGTTTATTCCACGTATAAAAACTCCCCTCTTTAATAAGCACTAGGTGTGGTGGGAGAAGTAAACTTTAGTCATCCCTTCACCACTGGCTAATACAGGTTTGTTAACTTTAATTAAATTGTGTATGGGTTATTTGATCCCGACCGGGCTAAATGGGGCCAAGTCTTAAGAACGAATCGTCCTTAGATTGGAGCCTACTAGGATTAAGTGCGAGCCCCAAATCCATTTCCGTGTCTTTTTTGTAATTTAAAAAATTTTAATTATCAACCAGAGGTTCATCTGAGAGACATCCTTATTAATTTATGCCAGAGAATCTTATGGATCATGTTGCTGGAACAATGTTGATTCTCTGTCTGTGGTGATCCAGTTTATAGTTTTGCTATGCTCATCTTGTTTTTGCAAATTCCTTTAGTTTTACCTTGTCTGGAAATAATTTTATTTCTTCCTCCTATTTGCAGGATAATTTCTTTTTCTTTCCAGATTTTATATGTCACTCCACTGTCATCTTGCCTACTTGATTTCTGCTGAGAAATCTGAGCTTATCCTTATTGAATTTTCTTTGTTCTTTTTTCTCTCTTCCCTCATGATTCTTTCCTTTTCCTCTAAATTGGATCGTTTGAATACAGTGTAATATTGGGTTTTTCTTTTGAGAACTACCCGATTTGAAGTTCTCCTAGCTCCTTGAATAGTTCCCTTTCTCTTGTACCACATCGAGGAAATTTTCTTTTATGATTTCTTGTACTATTTTCTCTAGATTCCCCCCCTTCCGGTATTCTAATGAAACATAGGTTGTTTCTCTTCTTAGTGTCCCACACCATTCTCAGACTCTCTTCCTCCTTTATTGTTGCAGAGTGTTTCTCTTGCTAACTGCAGTTGGTCTTTGAGATCGCTGATTGTATTTGCACCTGCTTCCTTTCTGTTCCTCAGGTACTCTGTTATATAAATCTGTTACCTCTTTTTTTTTTCCTTCTAGGATTCCTTATGGTTTAAGTATGTTAGTTTTTCAGCCTTCCATTGTTTTCATGAGTGCTCTCCACATCTTTTAATAGGGTATAGGCATTATTATTCTGAATTCTATGTCTGGTACATTTCATGTTTCCATCTTCCGAGTTTGGGTTTGGGTGATTTTTGGTTGTTTGCATTTGCTTCATTGGGGGAGGGGGGGGTTGGTTACTGTGGTTTACTGCTACTTCCTTGGCATCATGTGTGCTCTGCTAGGTCATGTAGAGGTAGTTGATGACATGGAAGAGGTCTAATAGGAGGTAGAAATTTTAAAGTGGTAAAATAGAGAAAATGGAGAGAGAAATAAGTAATTGGGGAGTAGTAGAGAAGAAGAACAAGAGTAAAATAAAAGCAATGATAGGATTAATAACAGGCCATCTTGATAGATGCCAATTATATAAATAATGGGGAGATGTATTCTAAGAGGGATAATCAGAATTTATAAGTTTCACTGAAAACATTTTTTCACAAGGAAAAAGAGAGAGCAGAAAGGGATAATGCGTGAACATGCAGAGACAAGGAACAACAGAGACAATCATGTGGCCACTAATTTCTGTAGCTATGATACCTTGAATGTTGGCATGTCAATGTATTCAGAGGGGACTTTTTTTAAAGGCTCTTGTTTTTGTGAGTGTACCAGGAGATAAAGGACTGCCTGCCTTTGCCTAGAGTGTATTCTCAGAAGGGTGAGGCTGCACTGAAAGAGGCTTCTGGAAAAGGAAGTGAGACAAAACTCCAAAAGTATGAGACTATAGTAATCAAACAAGAGTATAAAGACTAAAAAATAAGATAAATAGAAGCTAAAACCAGCTTGTGGGTTTGGAATACTATTTTTTCATAGTATTATTTTGTGAACAACATGTATGTTGTATAGGAGAGAGGTGGGCTTAGTGGTGGTGGAAAAGCATCATCATAGACTAAAGCAGGAAAGAAGGAGGAAGAGAAAGATAAAGTAAGATGAAGCTAAGCTTGGGTGTAGATTATGTTGACACCCCAGGCTGGTCACAGAGAGCCATCTTCCTGTGGTCCTTGAGGTAAGAGATTTTGATGATTGGGTTACCTCAGGAGCCAGGAAAATCAGCTGTGCCTTGACCGCCGCAGCCCGTGCTGCTGGTCAGTAGTAAACTGTCAGCAGACAGTGCTACTCTCCCATTTCAGAAAATTGGTCCACTTAGTTTTATGTTGAGATTTTTTACTGCCAGGAAGTGCAGTACATCCCTCATAGTAGACCTTCTCTGTAAGTTAGTTGCTAAGGGGATCTTCCCATGCTTATTATCCGATAGCCATCCAGTCCTGAGATTTCTTGATTTCTAGAATTTTTATTTGATCTTAGAGTTTCTGTCACTCTGGTTATGATTATCTATGTACAACAAAACCAGAAACGTCACCCAGTCCTTGGCCATGCTCACTGTTGTTCTCTGTGAGCCCACTGTTGAAGCCAATGTATGAGCCCATCTTGTTGAGGATCTAAGCCCTGTGCACTGCCCCGTTCCACCTGACTGCACCTGGTCTTCTTCGTGTGAGGAGAGAGGCATAGCGTTGCTTCTGACATACTGAACTGAAAAATGATCTTTGAGATTTGTGTTTCTGTATATCAGTCTTGCAATTATTTTATTGAATAAATTATTCAACAGTTATCTATTGAACACTTACTATATACAAAACATTTTACGTAGTATGAGGCAAAAAGCTTAATACATGATACAGATTTACTAGTTTTGGAAACATGCATTAGGCAGTTTTGTGTGCATGCTATGAGCTCTTTAGAATTTCACATGGCAGAGGGAGCATTTTTTACTAGGTAGACATGGTTTCATGAAAGTTGAAACATTTGACTAATCCACATATCTTGTCAATATTTAAATGGCAGATAATATGATGTAGGAATCCTATAATAGCAGCTCTCCCATTGCTAAATACTCTCTTTATATAGTAAGAAAGTTATTTGAGTATCAGAAAGTAGTTATTGATATCTAAATATTACTATAAATATGTATTTTAATACTTGTCTGTTCATAAGCATCTATTTTGCATATTATGATTCGTTGCTGTGTTTATGTTTTTAGGCCATGAATATTGTGATTCCCTTCATGTTTAAATATGCTGTAGACAGCCTCAACCAGATATCGGGAAACGTGCTGGCCCTGAGTGATGCGCCCAATACAGTTGCAACTATGGCCACATCAGTTTTGATCGGCTGTATGTGAATCTTTGACCTGTCTACATGTGTTGACTTTTTATAAGAAGATTTTATTATGCGTGAACAGATGACCTTTTCACCATAACATAAATTAGAAGTTGGGGTATTTATTATTTTATGTGAGGGTTTTGAATTCTTTGATATCCTTTCCAAAGATTTCCTGATAACAGACATATTTGTATTTTTCATCTTCTAGAAAACTGGTTTAAAATATCAAATTCATAACAACCACTACTTATGTAATTAGTTTTTTTTTAAGGTTCTTTTCCAGTAAGGTTAGTTATTCTGTTCCTGTTATTTTTGGCTTTTTCATAGGAAGTAGTTGAATAATTTATACATGTACATACTGTTTGTACTTTATTAAAATATGTTCAGTAGCAATGACACATCTATAGTTTCAGAAGAACACTCTCAGAATGCATTAGAAATGACATTTTAGGAGACTTGGGGGACATCAATGCTTTCTCAGTCAGAGTTTCCAAGTTCTCAATTTTATTTTATTTTTGTTAATTTGGGAATTAGATTGGATAAAATAACCTTCATAGAAACTATATAATTATCTATAATAAGGCTACATGGGTTATTGTTTCTTCTAAAATATCTTAATTGGAAAAAAGACTTTGAATATTTCGAGTCTCTGAGGAAAAATTAGCATTGTAAGGAATCTGTTGTGGGGGAAAGGTTAGTATTTACTAGACTGAATTACTTTTCATTATTTTGTTTTGCTCTGTGATATAGTCAGCTATTGAATTATTCACTTTTATATTCCTATGGTTCTAAGATTTTTATATTTCATTCTTTTTCAAATATATTGCTAGATGGTGTATCAAGAGCTGGTGCTGCCTTTTTTAATGAAGCTCGAAATGCAGTATTTGGCAAGGTAGCCCAAAATTCAATTAGAAGAATAGCCAAAAATGTCTTTCTCCATCTTCATAACCTGGATCTTGGTTTCCACCTGAGCAGACAGACAGGAGCTTTGTCTAAGGCTATTGACAGAGGAACAAGAGGTATCAGTTTTGTCCTGAGTGCTCTCGTATTTAATCTTCTTCCCATCACATTTGAGGTGACTCTTGTCAGTGCTATTCTGGTAAGTACGACATTTTTTATAATAGCATTTATTTTTGCATTCTCATTAATAGCTATTAAGTACCTAAAGCTATTGTGCTATTGCATGCCAATGAAACTGAAAGAAAATTTTCATGATGCCAGAAAGATTATGCTATTCTTATGCATTCTCTACCACAAACTTCAAGGGACTGTCCGTCCACATGTACCATTCTTAACATTTTAAGCAACTTCATATTCTATAGCTAAAATTGTATTTTCTTGTTGAATACCATCAATTGGATTCCAGCTCCTAGCAAACCTATGTGCAACAGAATGAAATGGGTTTATTTTATTCCGTCTTCCGTTTATTTTACCATTTTGCTCTGAGCATTTGAGGGTGGTATCAGTATGTCAGGAGTCCCTGCGTGTTGCATATAGTTAATGTTCTCAGCTGCTAGCTAGAAGGTTTGTAATCCAAGTCTATCCGGATGCACCTCGGAAGATAGGCCAGGTGATGTCCTTCTGAATATACAGCCCTTAAAAACTCTACGGAGCACAGTGCAACTCTGATAAACACAAACTTCTCTTGAGTCAAATCCAGCTGGTTTTCTATTCTTGATGTCAGAGAATTGAAATATTTCTTCATATTAATGTGGCAAGTGAAGTTTGTCATTCTTTCCCTAGTCCACGAAGTAAATTTTTCTAGGGTTTATTTTCTCACCAAGTTTTATTTAGTTATAGAACTTAGCTCTTATGACAATATTGTGTCTAAAAATTGCCATGTTATGTTATAGACTATTTGACAAGATCAATGACTGTTTTCCCTCTCTTTCTCTTTGCCTTTTGCTTTCTCCAGTATTATAAATGTGGTGCCCAGTTTGCCTTGGTAACCCTTGGAACACTTGGTGCATACACAGCATTCACAGTTGCAGTCACACGGTGGAGGTAAGGAATTCCAAGAGGCTAGCCAATGCTCAGAAATTAGTTATGCTTTTAGCAATTATATCATGGCTATACAAATCTTTGTCTTACAGAACTAAATTTAGAATAGAAATGAACAAAGCAGATAATGATGCTGGTAATGCTGCCATAGACTCACTGCTGAATTATGAAACTGTAAAGGTAATGCTTTTAATTGCATGTTCTTCTATCTTTCACACTGCACTAAGATTTGTTCTACCATTTAATTTAATGAGTACTGTAAGTCAGAACTTGATATTCTCAAAGTAATTTTAAGGTAGTTTCTAGCTGTGATGAAACAATAGTACTTGATTGCTTTGTTTTTATATAGAAATTATATTTCTCTTATTCCTCAGCTTTTGTTTACTACTAGAATTCTATCTGTTGAATTAATTTGTAAAGAATCAGAGAATGATTAGCATCTTGGATCAAAATGACCAAGCTGACCAAACTGGCGTATTAACTCCTTGAGCTTTCTCCTATCTCTGAAGTACTTAGTATTTCTCATTATGTCATCGATGTGTTCATTTTTCCATTAGAGAACTTGCTGTAGTTTCTTATATAAGCTGCTCATGGAAATAATATGTGCACACACTTACGATATCCCACCACTAGCCCCCCAAACCCAACGAAACTCACTGCCATCTAGTCAGTGCCGACTCACAGTAAACCCGGTGGGTTTCTGTGACTGTAACTGTGTACAGGACTAGAAAGCCCAGTCTTTCTCCCCCGGAGTTGTGGCTGGTTTTGAACTGCCAGCCATAGAGATTCTAGCCCAATTTGTAATCGATATACCACCATCTGATGGGCATGTGCATTTTGTAAAAGCCTGCGTTATGTGTGCATTATTTGTAATACAGTTGTTACTGAATGCCTGTTGTGTGAAAAACACTTACTCTAAGAGGGGTGATGGAGTACTAGAAAAAATGATTAATGTATATTCCTTGCTGCCCCAGAGCTTCATAAGTACTGGGAGAGTTAAAGTAAGTATGCAGTTTACCCGAAAACACATAATGTAATGCGTGCAATGGGAAATACCAATTTGAGGTTTGGGGGAATGAGGAAATCGTTGTCAAGGAAGTGTCATTGAAGGCTCTTTGTCGATGTAGGTTTTAATTAACTGGACAGTCAACAGAAGTTTATTGAATGAATTTTAAAACTTTTCAAATATGGTTCATTTGATTCAGTTGATATAAAATTGTAGAAAGACCATACTCTAATATATTGAAAGTCCCATCTTTAAAAATGCCTTATGTGAAACAGAATTATTATATTCACACATGATGTCTGATATAAGTATACTAATTAAAATGATAACTTTTAGTTATATTTGCCTATAAAATTACTAATTTTATGTGTCCTATAGTATTTTAATAATGAAAAATATGAAGCACAGAGATATGATGAATTTTTGAAGACATATGAGTCTGCTTCATTGAAAAGTACTTCCACTCTGGCTATGCTGAACTTTGGTCAAAATGCTATTTTCAGTATTGGTTTAACAGCTATAATGGTGCTCGCAAGTAAAGGAATTATGGCAGGTAATGAATCTGTGATTATTAAAATTTGAGACTGTTCTACTTAACCTTTAAAAATAAAGATCAATGATAAGAATATGTATATGCATCTTAACTATAAAGCATGTTCAATGAAACACTTAACATTCTTGGAATACTTTCCTCTTTTGTACTTAATGTATTTTCTTCATACTTTGATATTCTTTCGTTTGTTTTGTTTTTATGCTTATTTTTGTTTAACATTACCAGCTGAGTATCCCCACTTTTACGAGGTACACTGGTACTACAACTTGATTCTCTCTCATAATAAACTTTTTAAAAAGCTCCTTATGTTTTTAATATTGATATTTTCTCATTTTCTTGTAGACATAAAATAGTGTAATTAATTTAATGTTTAGTTTAAAGGGCTAAAATGCAAGCATTCCTTTTTCATAGTTTAAGTAATATTTTTATCTTTCTGTTAGTTGCTCATATGAAAAGTATCTCAAAATATGTAATATGTGTGATTTTTTTCTCAAGTAGAATTTATTCATTCATTGTGACCTTTAATAATTAGTTTGTTCCTGGTTCTTTTCTCCAAATTTTTAATACATAGTCTGATAAAATTTCTATCTTATACAGTAACAGTGATACTATCTTGGGAAGAAAAAAAGAAATGATTAGCTTTCCATTTCTACTCCTACTTTAAACCATATTTTTATATATATATTGATATATTGCATTATATGTATAGTCTAGATACAGTATATTGTATATATAGTGCACAAATGAACTTTTTGTCTATTCCATTTACCATATACTAAGTTCCTTATGTTATCTAAATTGGGGATGAAAGTGCTTTGAAATTTGAGTAGGCCTAAGAGCTCCTTGAAGGAGTCCCAGTAATAACTCGTGGTGGACATCAGAAGTGTGGACTGCTCTGTCTAAGGTCGGGGTTCCAAGTTCACCAGCTGTCTCAATGGGGAAAGCTGAAGCTGTCTGCTTTTGTGAACATTCAGTCTCAGCAACTCAAAGGGACGGTTCTGCTTTTATGGGGCTGCGATGTGTCAGAATTCACTTTATGGCACTGGGTTTTGGTTTGGAAGCATTGATTTCTTTGTATAATTTTGAACTGTATTCCAAATGAATAGAAATTAAACTTCTCTTAAATTGTTAACACTTGTCGCATTCATCTAAAATATCCTTTTGGTTGTTTTCCTTTTGCTAACTGTTCTATTATTTTAAGGTACTCTTACCGTTGGAGATCTAGTAATGGTGAATGGACTGCTTTTTCAGCTTTCACTACCCCTTAATTTTCTGGGAACTGTATATAGAGAGACTAGACAAGCACTCATAGACATGAACACCTTGTTTACTCTACTCAAGGTAGACACCAGGATTAAAGTAAGTAATCTGTATAGTACCTTTAACAAAGCATGTGAACATCATCATACCAATAAGATCCTAGAAGAATATTCTTATATTGTCATGTTTGTAAATCCACTTCTTTCTCAGAGAAATTGGGTTTAGCATGTATATTACAAATCAAGAAATCAAGCTCCATGCTCTCGAGTTGATTCCAACTCATCTTGAGGTGTTATTATGAAGTGGTTGTTATAGTTTGTACTTCTGTGTCTAGAGGCCTCACAGTGTTAGCAAGGAATATTATACCCAGAAACTAAATTTTATCAACTCGGTTTTCTAAACTTCCACTTGATTTACTTTCTCTAGTAATTAATGATGCAAGACTTGTAATTACCTCTCCCCTATCCCTCCTTACTTCCTTGTCCACCATTCTTTCATCTTCATCCACCCCCAATAAAAAACTCACAATAAACAAAGCTGTCAGAATTGTTGACTTTACAATGTGGGGTTAAAAAGAAATCTTAGAAATCAAGCTAGTAAGAGGTTCTAAATCTCCACTTTCCTCATTATTTTCCTTTTCTTTCTAAATTAGAAACGTGTCTGTATGTATTCCAAACAATGTGTAACATAGTTTGTTTTTTCTCATCCCTATTAGGACAGAGCAATGGCACCTCTCCTTCAAATCACACCACAGACAGCTGGAGTGGCCTTTGATGATGTGCATTTTGAATACATTAACGGGCAGAAAGTACTCAATGGAATATCTTTTGAAGTCCCTGCAGGGAAAAAAGTGGCCATTGTAGGAGGTAGTGGGTCAGGGTGGGTAATTTAGTTATTCATAAACTTCTACATCATTGACTGATACTTCCCAATGTAATATTTTTTTCTTTACCATAATAAATTGATTACTATTGTTGAAAACATAGTTTGTCGGCTGAGCCCCGGTGGCGTAAGTGGTTGAGTGTGGGACTGTGGCCCGCAGGCTTGGTGGTTCAAATCCAGCGGCGGCTCTCAGGAGCAGCACTGGGCCACCAGAGGGCCGTGATGCACAAAAAAGAAAACATAGCTTATCTAATGAAAATAGAGAGGAATTAAGCAATTTTTCTCATCTTTAATTTCAGGAAAAGTACCTTAGTGAGGCTGTTATTTCGTTTCTATGAACCTCAAAAGGGCAGCATTTATCTTGCTGATCAAAATATACAAGATGTGAACCTGGAAAGCCTTCGTAGAGCAATAGGAGTGGTGCCTCAGGTATTTTAAAAAATTATTTTTTAAACCTGTTTATTGGGTTAGTAGATGTGTAAGTAGAATGATTTGTTTTCAAGGACTCAACAAATGCTGGTGAGCTGGCTAGAATTAGACACTCCGAATCAACTTCTGATACCATAAAGGGAAAGGGAAAAATAAGATCTGCACGATGCAAATATTTTTCAATCCTAATATAGTAGAAAGAACATAAGACTTTGGAGGTAAACAGATCCAGATTCAAATCCCAACTTTGAATCAAATCCCAGATTCAAATTCTTTATTCGTTCTATGGTTTTCTTCCTTGGTCTCATCCCATTTCAAAAGGGGATGCTGGTTTTGTATAAGTTAAGGTTATGCATTAGAGCTAATACAGATTACGTCCCAAGTACAGTGCCCAAAGCATACTTGTTCTGTAAACGAAAATAAGCATTGCATTTTGAACAATTTTTGAAATATTGCGATTATGATTGCAAAGCAGCTTGGCAGCCAGTGTTAAAATTTTTGTTTGTTTATTTTTCAAGCTTTTAATTTTAAGTGTAAACATTACACTATTATATCTAATTCACTACTATATCCTCCGCTCTAAGTACAATGCCCAGCTCATAGGATGTACTGTGTAAGTATTTGCCGAGTTACTTTAACACAGGCCAACATGAGGAGAAGGTAGCCCAAACCCTGGGAGACTATTCAAAAATATGGGAGCTGGAAGGAGAAGAATTGTAAAAAATGGGATCAGACAAGTTTATATAACTTTGAAGAGGCCACCCAGTGATTTGACAAATGCCACATTGCCCCATCCTCTTTCGTCTGAAGATCCAAATGTTGGTATGCACGATCCATCTGAGGACATTTTAAAAATTCTCAAATTCTTACACATGACCTAATTCAGACAATGAAAACTCTAGCAAGCCCCACATGGGATCCTTCAGTCTTTAATATTCCATTGACGAGTCTGATAATATATGGTTCTTGTGTACTGAGAAATGTTGACCTAAATTACACGTCAAGTGAATTGGATTCTGGGCTTTAACTACTTGGGATTCCATGTTCTCATTCGTGTCACTAAATTTCTTTTGTTGTGTAAGACTATTTAAGAGTTGTTCTATGAGTCGGCATCGACTCAGTGGCATTGAGTTTGTTGGTTTTTTTTTTTAATAAAATATTTGATTAGCAGAAGAAATATATACATGGTCAAGAAAGAAATGAAATTATATACATCTTTGTTATCCTCTTCAGAAGTATCACATGGGTCTAGCATCTTACTCAGCTAAGCATTTGTTTCAAAGCAAAAAAGTATGTTCTAGAGGAGGAATGGCTTAGTCTCTGGGGAGTGGAAACATGGTGACCCAGGATGGTAGAATGCAGAGATATTTATTCTACTTTTATAAATGTATAATAATTAAGGGGAGGAATATTCATGCTTTTTTTTTTTTTTTTTTTGCTTGTTTGATTTGTTTTTTTGTGGTATCACTGCCCTGGTGGGAGTAGCAAGCCCAGCCTTGCTGCTGGATTTGAACTGTCAACCCTGTGGGCCGCAGAACCGCAAACTACCACTAAGACACCAGGGCTCAGCCTATTCATGCTTTTTAAGGGAACTTTTGATACGTTTGAGTTCGGAAATGTAATGGCAGTGTCCTAGGTGTTATTAAACTGTCATGGCATTAGTGGGTGTGATTGTTTTTATTACGATGAGCAGAAGCTTTCTTTAGATTATTTTCCCCCCTTTGCTTATGCTCAAGATGAGAGAAAGTTCTCCTATAGCGTCTTTGGATTAGTCAGTTTTATGGGAGTATGTCAGCTGAACTCTCTTTGATCATCCCCTTATTATTTTTTTTCCCATTCGTTTTGCTTTTTTTCTCTCAGTGGAATTTTCCAGCTGCCTTGTTCTTTCCCTTACATCTTCATTGATGGTCTTAGCAGCGTAAATCAATGTAAAATTATTTTCACACACTGGAGTAGCCGGGATTTTGAAATTTATATACCAATTTCACCAAAGCTGTGTAAAATGAATGGACTCTTTTTTCTGAAAAGCAAATGACAAGTATATCAACTGCCTGAAAAATAGTAATCATTTTTTAGTCTTTTCTCTGAGACATTTTAGTAGGAAAATGAGGCTGTGAACAAATTTTTATTAGTAATACCATTCACTATAGTATTATTTATGATAGCAAAATGTAGGAAACAAGTTACCCATCAATAAGTAGATGGTTAAATTAGCATAGATTCAAATGTCATAGGTTCACTTGAAATGTCATATTATAACAATATTAAATGTCATATAAAAATACTCATAATTTGCTGCAAAAAGAGGATACCAAACAAAATGTGATTATCACAATCTTATTAAAAGTACATAAAGAAAAATAAGGTGAAATTGTAATGAAAATGTGCATAATAGTTACTGTATAGTATATTAAAATTCTGGGTTACTTAACTTTTATTTTACTTTTTAATATTTTTTTCATTTTCCAATTAGCATTTGTTTTTTTAAGCTTTCTTCTGAATTTCAAAGTATTTAAAAACTTTTTAAAGCATTTCCTATTTAGAGAACTGTGATTCCATTGAAGTATTGTATCATTTTAATACATTTTAAGTATTAATGATCGTTATATAGATGACTACAATGCTACATAAAATATCTGAAATTCTCTACCCCATTATGATCTTAAAAAGTATTTTAATTTGGTATTCTAGTTAATGCAAATTGATAGGCTCATTCTTTTACCTTTCAAAATTTTAGACTTCTAACTTTTAGAGCTTGGTAGAAAATAAGGGCATGGATGCTC
Organism: Nesogale talazaci; assembly: GCA_004026705.1. Taxonomy (NCBI): domain Eukaryota; kingdom Metazoa; phylum Chordata; class Mammalia; order Afrosoricida; family Tenrecidae; genus Nesogale; species Nesogale talazaci. Next base: position 56,633 of record PVJH01009576.1, read on the forward strand.
ACTTTCAATAAATTTGCTTTAGTGTGTTATTCTAGCACACACTGAAAATTAAAATGAATGCTTGCATTCAGTGTTCTTATAAAAGTAGTGTCTAAATTCTTTCTGTGCTGTAAGCAAGGTGGCTGCACACTGAACTGCCAACCCCCAGTTTAGCTGTGGAAATCTACTAGTTGCTCTGGGGGAGAAAGATGAGGCTACCTAGTGCCGTAAGGGCACTACTAACCTGTCCTTACAGGGCCGCTACGATTCAGAATTGGCTCAAAGGCAGTAAACGAGGGTTTGAAGTCCTGGGCAATCTTCTAGTTGTGTTAAATAGAGAAATTTGCAAACTACTACATATCATAGCCCTGCCTATGTTCCAAAACTATCTTCTAGCATAAAAACGCACTTTTGAAAATCCTAGAATAATACGTATTAAATAAAACTTGTTACCTCTGAGACGGGAATCAGATCTCATGGATAAAGGAGGTGATAAGGGAATTGTCATGTCTTGCTCTTTTTGCCTCTATATTTAGATTTTAAACTAATGAGCATACATACATATGTGTAAATGTGTGTAAATTTGCCCCAGGATGCTGTCCTCTTCCATAATACCATTTACTACAACCTCTTGTATGGAAACATAAATGCTTTACCTAATGAAGTACATGCAGTGGCAAAATTAGCTGGCCTGCATGATGCAATTATTCGAATGCCACATGGATATGACACTCAAGTAGGCGAACGAGGACTCAAGCTTTCAGGTAATTAAAGACTTTAGAACTGCCTCCCACTTGTAATTTCCTTTCAAACTTAGTGAGGTTCATTTTCCACAAAACGCAGTACCTGAGTTCAAACCTAGTACTGTGCAATTTCTATAGAATTGGGTCCTTGTTATGGATTGATTGGTGTCTCTCTCTTCCTCGTATCCCCCCACCCCCCAACACACAAGCCATTCCCCAACACACAAAATGTTTAATGTTAGCTGCTCCATGATTCTCAGTATTATTTAATTATCTTTCATTTTGTGATTCCTGTGTTTGGTAAATCTTGATTTCTGTGATGTTATAAGACAGGATTAGAGGCGATTAAGTTAATGAGATGGGAAATAATCTACAAGATTAGGTTGTCTGTGTCCTGAGTCAGTCTCTTTTGAAATAGAAAAAGATTGGGCAAGGAAGTAGAGATAGGAAATACCTGTGTACCACTGAGGAAATTTCTTTTTTTCCCCCTCTTCACTTGCCTGAAGAGGTAAATTTACAGTGGTAAATTTACTTAGTAAATTATTCACATGTGTTCAATCGGTGTTACCTTGTTACTTCTTTCTTTCTTTCTTTCTTTCTTTCTTTCTTTCTTTCTTTCTTTCTTTCTTTCTTTCTTTCTTTCTTTCTTTCTTTCTTTCTACTCCTGTTCTTTATACTAAAGGAAAATCAAGTTCATTATTCAAATAGCAAATAGTAATTTAATAGTACATGTTGTATCTTAACATACTGTCCTATTTCATTAGGAGAGGCCTTTAATATGATAGCAAATCAAAAAGTATGCATGTTGGTTTATTAGCAACATAATATGTTTAAACATGCATGTGCTTGCAGTATGCACATGGTTGCATACAAACTCACTTAGTTTCCCATAACTCACTTAGTTTCATTAGGGTACCTTCAAAGAACAGGATGTTTTCTGTGCTATAGAAAATAAATATTTTTAGGTCAGAGCTAATATCGAACTTTTAGCAAAACGGAAGTGGACATCTTTCCAAGGCACTGATAGTTTGCAACAAGTTTAGGGGAATATTGTACCATAGAAGACTGCCAGTTTTAGAGGTATGCACTTATGCAAATGCATTAATCCATAACAATAGTGGCCTATGGATATTTTTATTTTTTTAATGTATGTATATTTATAAGGCAATACACTGAAGCTGCAGGCGGCCCTTGGGCCTCAGCTCATACCTTCCCTCAATAAAGGAACTTTTTTTCCTAGCAAATTGGCATTCTGTGATATACACGCCTGACACACACCCGACACACACGTGATCACTGAAGACAAAATGGGTGCATAAGCAGATGCGGTGAAGATAGAGGATGTTGCCCGGCTATTTAAAGATATAGTGTAATATATATATATAGTGTCTGGGGTCTTAAAGGTTTGAAGGTAAACAAACGACCATTCAACAGTGAAGCAACAAGAACACCTGGAAGAAGCACTCAATGAAGTGTCATTGAGACTGGGCATCAGAAGATTCACAATAAACAGTCAACAAACAAACAAAAAACACATTGGTGCAAATGGACTTGGTTGGCGCAGAGACCCAAAACCCATCTATGGACAGTAGAGCACTCATGGGTCACGCACTATACCTGTGATCCCTTGAGGCCTCCTCATCCCCCGCAATCATGAACTCAGTGCCACTTCCCAACCTAGACTGGACAGGAGCATGTACATAGGCATATGCAAGTGATTAAACTCACAACACATGGAACCCAGGAGCAGGAATGGGAATAGAGATTCCAAAAGGGTAGCGGGGAGGTGGCAAAAATTGGAGAGGGCGGGGGGATACCAATCACAGTGAATGGCACATAACCATACGCCCCAATATAGGGGGAAGAACAACAGAAACCTGAAGGGGAAGGGAGACAGCAGTCGGTGTGAGATTCGAACATAATTAACAATCTCTCCGGAGGTTCATGAGGGTTTGGGGGAGGGGGAAAAAAGCTGAACCCAAGGGCTCAATAGAAAGTAAATATCTAGAAAATAAAGATGGGATATATGTATGACTATGTAGAATGCAACTGATGTGTAGTTTGTAACAAGAGTTGTAAGAGCCCCCAATAAAATGATTTAAAAAAAGGAAAAAAAACCTGTCAGTTTTTCAGATGGATCCAGTATTTTTAAGAAAAGCTGAAAAACATGAAAGATGACCCAAGAGAGAAAAGACTGTCAACCTCAATGAAGGTAGTAACTTTGAAGTTGAGAAGGTTGAAAACTTTACTATTGATTAAGTAGCTACTGAAGTTGAGATCTCAAATGGTTCTTCGTTGTCAATTTTAAGTGAACATCTTGGCCTTACTAAGATTTTAGCTCAGAGCGAAATGCACAGTGTGAAGATTGACTGACTCATACAGATCTTTACCAGTCTTTTAAGCAAGAGCAGTGTTATTGAAGACACTTTTTATGGAATGTATAAGCAGGGCCATATATTGAATTAACCATTATGATGCAGGGAACAAGGATCAATAGCACGGTGGCTTCCTAGGGATTCTCCTAGCATAGTTCAATTCACAGCACAAAGCGCAGCGCAGATGTTTCTGATGGCCGTTTTGAAGATTCCAAAAGGGTAACCTTGAAATGTTTTCATAAAAGACACAGAATGATCACGGGGATTAATTATTGAAAGAAGTTTTAAGAAAATTGAAGAGTCCATTGGTGAGAAAAAACACAGGATAGTTGTGCTAAAGAATTCCCCCCTCCCCCCGATATGATAGCCTCTATCCCATGTACCCTAAAACCCTGATCTTGTTCATGCAAACTGCATTTTCTTCCTCAAACTTTAAAGAATATTTCAAAGGGACAAGACGGCAATCCCTCAAGTATGCCAAAATTGTTGTTTTAATGATTAAATTGAGGAACACAAAGTTCTTTGTGGAAGGCTTATTGCTATTCTTTATTGTTAGGTACCATTCAGTGTATTCTAACCCATAGCAACCTTATGCTCAATAGAACAAAACACTACCTAGGCTTCACAATTGCTTCTGTATTTGAGCCTACTGATGCAGCCGTTGGGTCGAACAAGCTCCTTGAGAACCTTGCTTTTTTCAACTGCTCCTCCACTTTACCAAATATGATGTCCTTCTCCAGGGACTGGTCTCTCCTGACAGTAGGCGCAAAAGTATGTCAGATGAAGTCTTATCCTTGGCTCTAAAGAGCACTCTACCTATACTTCTTCCAAGTCAGGAGTGTTCGACTTGTTAGCAGTCCAGGCATTTTCATTATTCTTCTCCAGCACCATAGTTCATATTCATCAATTCTTCTTGGTCTTCTTCATTCACTGCCCAACGCTCACATTCATTGCGGCAATTGAGAATACCTTGACTCTGATCAGACATACAGTAGCTCTCAAAGTTACACCCTTGCTTTTCAGTACTCTAAAGAGGTCCTTTTTGACAATGAATGCAGTGCCTCCTGATCGCGTCATTCTCTGCATAGTAAATCATATGCTATTCCGATTCAGATTGGCTGATAGCAGTCGATTTCAATTCACTAACAACTGGAATATTGATATTTATGATTTCCATTTCCTTTTTAACCATTTCCATTTTTCTTAGTTCCATAATTCGCACAATCTAAGTCCAGTAGCAGATTTTTGCAGCTGTTTCTCCTTACCTTGAATCTTGCCTCATCATCGAATGAAGATCTTGAGGGAACGCTCTCAGGATATAGCCAACTCATCACCATGTTTGACTCCATTCCAAGAAAATAGCTACCTCGCAGTCACATTTTGAGTATGGGGAAGGGTGAGAGAACAGGAGTCACTGTCCTCAGAATTACATAGACTTAGGTGGAAGATATGCTGAGAAGCAGTTGCTTCAAATTTTGATTATTTGTTTAATAAAGGCTTCTATGATTTTTTAGCAATTCTTTTTGACATACTTTCAATCTTAAGGAACATTCATATACTCAATCCTGTTAAGTATTATGCTTTCATTAAAGTTATTGTTATATTTTTATTCGTTGCCTGGTCACGTAGATTTTTTGGATTTTAATGTTTAATTATAAGATTGCTAAATTTAATAATGAGTTATTCTGGAAAGACTCAAGTTTTTTCTTTTTCTTTCTTTTTTTTATTTTTATTTTTATTTTTTTTTTCAGGCATCACTGCCCTCAGGTGGTGGGAGTAGGAGGCCCAGCCTTTCTTTGCTCCTGGGAGCCAGAATTGAACCTCCATCCCAGTGGGCCGCAGTTCCGCGCACAACCACTACGCCACCGGGGCTCAGCCCAAGACTCAAGTTTTTTTGAGGCTCAGTAAAAATGTTTTTTTCCCAAATAATTTTAAGTCCAAAAGTATAACTAGCCAATACCTCACAATACGCATGTATCTCACAGAAATATGCAACTGCTTCTATTTATTCATTTTAACATGTTTAGGGAAGGACGTATTTAGACTAGAGGTAGGGGAGAAATAAAGACAATGAAGACTAAGCTACCTGAATTTTGCTGCATCCTCACTCCTCATAACAAACTTGATTCATTCATTTAAAAGCTTTATAACGTACTTACTATATAAGTTACTTTGTTAAAATTTAGAATAGAGAAGAATATAGACCTAGATGGAGGATATGTCAAAAAATATTTTCATATTGTCATGTCCATTGACGACCCCCAGGTAGTAAGCACAAATTGAACTCAGCGAGTCCTGTTGACAGCCCAGCAGATCGGGATTCTTGCTTTGGGTATACAGACCAGGGCTGCTCACACTTTTTCAGCATGCAAGTTACGTATAAGATGATCAAGTCAAAATGATCTACCAACTCCAAAAATCAAAACATAAATTTATTTACTACATTTATTCTTAAATGCAGAGAATTGTTTATATATACAATGTATGTTTATGTACCTCGCAGAACCGCATGAGTCCATATTGCACAACACAACAAACTATGTACATTTTTTGTCATTACCTGAGTCAGTTTACTCTGATGACTTGTACTGAATGGAATGAGCCATGGATGCATAGTCCGGACAGTAGCTGCTGATAGTCAGGCTCAAGCATACTTCTGAATGATCGTCAGTCATGGTGGAACTGTACTTGGACTTACTGATCTTTATGTGGGAAAAGGCTGACTCACATAAATAAGAACAGCTGCATAATGCAGTCAAGAAGGTAGCACATGTTTAGGTACTCATGTTTAGGTTTCTCATGTTTAGGTACTTTCCCTCTGCGAGTAAGTTCCAGAACTGTTCATGAGCTCTGGACTTCAGTTGAATGTCCGTTTGTAGTGTCAAAAATCTCCTATTCCATATGAAAACGATGCGTTTTTGTCTTACTTGGTCCAACTTCCCGCTTCATTTCAATACCCTACGTTAAAGAGAGAAAAAAAAAAGGTCTAAAAATTGGCAATAATTTGCTTGTCAGTTTTGCTGCACTTAGTGCAGTTGTTTGCACATGCATTTGATACTTGCACTGTATTTCAGTTAAGTGACAGGATTGATGGTAGGCTTGCATCAATTTTCTTTGGGGGGGGGGGCCGCCATCACTGCCCTCTGGTGGTCGTGGGAGCTACCCAGCCTTGCTCCTGGAGAGCTGCTGCTGGATTTGAACCGCCAGGCCCGTGGCCCGCAGTCCCGCACTCAACTACAACCACCGGGGCTCAGCCCGCATGAATTTTTTTAATGCCATGTGATCTACCCACATGACATTTGCAATCAGCTAGTAGATCTTGATCGATGTATTGAGTATTCCTGATCTAGACACTTGATCTGGAAACTGGGTACACCCAAAGCCCTTTTTCTTTTCTTTCTCTTTTTAATTGTTGTCTTGCCATCCCCATTTTTTTCCCCCATGGTCAAGGTCATGGTCAATTATTTTTGTGTGTGTGTGCTTTTGTGTTCGGTTGGCCAGTATTTTATTAAGGATTTTTGCATCTATGTTCATTAAGGATATTGATCTCTAGTTCTCAATTCTTGTGAGATCCTTGCTCGTTTTGGTTATCAGAGTTATACTGGCTTCAAGGGAAGTGTTTGGGAGTTTTCTCTTTCTATGTTCTAGAAGAGTGTGTGTAAAGTTGGTGTCATTTCTTCCTTGAATGCTAGGTAGAATTCTCATGTGAAGTCATCTAACCCAGGGTTTTTTTTTGTTATTGTTGACAATCCCTTAACAACTATGTCTATTTCTTCCATTGCTATGGGTCTGTTGAGGTTCTTGACATTCATCTGGGATAGTCCAGGGAGGGGTTCTTTTTCCAAATATTTGTCCACGTTTTCCAAGTTGTTTAATTCATTAGAATACAGGCCTTCATAGTACTGTGTAACTATCCTTTTGATTTCATAGGGTCTGTTTTAATGTCCCCTGTTTCATCCCTCATCCTTGTAATTGACGATTATTCCTTCCTTTTTTGATTAGGTTTGCCAGTTGTCTATCAATTCTATTAATTCTTTCAGAGAACCAACTTCTAATTCTTTCAATAGTTTTCTTATTTCCCCTTTCCTGTATCTCAGTTCTTATTTTTATTATTTCTTTTTGCTATTAGTAGGATTGTTCTGTTGATTCTGTTCTAATTGGTGGAAGTTTTGTGCCAGCATATCATCTGCAAGTCTCTCCTCTTTTTTGGTGTATTTATTCCTCTGATAAATGTCTTTGCTGTATCTCAAAGTTTTTGATATGTCATATTTTCATTCTCATACGTTTCTAGAAACTTCCTGATTTCTTTTCTAATCTGTGTCAGTACCCACTCCTTTGCACTAGAGAATTACTCATATTCCAGTTATTTGCCCTTGTTTTCTTCACCATCCTTCTGTGGATTTCTAGCCTTATGGCACAGTGATCAGAGAGAAATGTATAATTTCTATGTACTTGAATTTACTCAAGTTTGACTTGTGTCCCAGCATGTGGTCTTTCTTTGAATATGTGCCATGTGGGCATGAAAAGAATCATTTTTTTTTTCATTTGGGTGGAAAGCTGAAAATATCTATTAAGTGAAGTCGTCCAATTGTGCTGTTTAGATCGATAGCCTCCTTGTTGAGGTGCTTTCCCAGTGATCTGTCTTTTTCAGAGAGTGGTGTATTAAAGTCACCAACTATAATTGTTAAGCCTGTGATTTCTTTCTTCATCTTTTGGAGTGTTTGATTTATGAATTTAATGGGTCTCTTGTGGGGTGCGTATATATTTATTATGCTCACTGGTTCTTGATCTACTGTTCCCTTGAGCATTGTATAGTGCTCTTCCTTGTCTCTTCTTATGGCTGGTACCTTGAGATCAGTTTTGTTTGATATTAACATCGCTACCCCTCCTTTTTTTTCCATTGCTGTTTGCTTGGTATATTTTTCTCCAGCCTTTAATTCTCAACTTGTTTTTGTCTGCCAGCTTAAGATGTATCTCCTGTAGGCAACAGATCGATGGGTTATGTTTTCTGACCCAGTCTTTTAGCCTCTGCCTTGTAATGCCTGAGTTCAGGCCATTGATAGTCAGTGTTATTACATTCATCTGTGGGGTCATCTTGTACCTTTTGTGTTGAGTGTTTCCCTAATTAGCATTCTTATCTGCTGTGTTGTGTGTGTGTTTGATTCATTTTCGCCATTTTCCTCTATTGTACCAATGCTGTCTTGGGGGATGTTTTCTCTTTGTCGCCCTCTGGGTGAAACTGTTCTATGTGATGGTCTCTTATTTGTACTTGAAGATTGGTGATATTCTGCCCATTCAGGATCAGCAAGGATATTTTGTAGTCCTGCGTTACTTTTTGTGTATTGAGTTTTTCCTTGTTTGTAAAGACTCTTACTTCTCCATCTATCTTAATAGATAATTTGATTGGGTATACTATTCTTGGGTTTGCATTGTTTTCCTTCAATTTTGGGAATATGTTACTCCATTCCTTCCCCTTATTCTTCGTGTCCATTGATAGGTGTGAACATACTCTTATTGAGGTACCTTTATATGTGACAATTTGCTTTTCCTTAGTTGCTCTTATTATCTTTTCCTCATAGTTGGATAATTTAACTATTATGTCTCTTGGGGACTTCTTTTTGGGGTTCAGTCTAGCTAGCGTTCTTTCACTCTCCTGAATGATTGCCTGATTTTCATTTTTTCATTTTGTTGTACACCAGGTCGCTGTGAGTCAGAATGGACTCCATGGCACCTACCAACAACAATCTTTTTTTTTTTTTTTTTGGCATCACTGCCCTCTGGTGGTGGGAGTAGGAGGCCCAGCCTTGTTGCTGGATTTGAACCTCCAACCCAGTGGGCCGCAGTCCCGCACACAAACACTGCGCCACCGGGGCTCAGCCCTGATTTTCATTTTTTAAGCCAGAGAATTTTCCCCCTAAGAATTCCATTGCTATTTTCACTGTTGACTTTGTTGTATATTATTCCGGCAGTCCAATTATTCTAATGTTATTCCTCCTCATAATGTTTGACTTGTTTCTTAGGTTTTCTTCAGCTTCCCCGATTGTCTTATCTGACTGCTTTTCCCGTTTGTTGAGGTCTGCTTGGTTATCCTTTAGGTCACTGGTAGGATTCTCTGCCTCAAGTCTGTTGTAAAAGTCTGTCAATTTGCCACTGGGTTTTGTTATTTCATCCCTTAAGTCTTGTATTTCCCTTTGGTGTGTTGCCTTTATCTCCTTTATCATCTCATCTTTTTCCTGTATTGCTACCCTCGCATCCTGTATAACTCCAAGCAGCATTCTGAAATTTTCTTTCTGTGTCAATGATCTCCTTGTATGCACATCGTTAGGTTCATGACTTCCGGCATTGTCTTCTTCTCCTGCTTTTTCCTTGAGGCTGTTAGGCCTGGTTACTATTTATATGTTGTTTTAGAGGAGCCTGGCACCACCTCTCACAGTCAAAAAAACACTGGGTTCTCTCTTGGAGGACATGTATGAGTACTTTTACAGCCTACCTGCAGATAGCTATACGTGGGATTAGACTATCGCTGTATTTTCCTGCGGTATCACTCTTAATCTTGCTGGCCAATATTGTAATATGTGAAATTTAAGTTGGATAGCCCTTTTGTGGGATGCTGGTCTGGTTGATGACCCATGAGGGTTGCGTTTCCCTGGCTGATCTTTAAGTAGGCCATAGTGGTTTGTGTCACAGGGCTTTGAGTACCTTGGGTGGTATGTGGTTTTTCACTCTGTAACTGGAGTATTGGTGTATGTATTCTCTGTGGTGTAGAGCACTCTCTCTGGCTGGCAGGATCACCCCAGTCAGAGAGATCATTGTGCCAATTAGGTGGATGTTCCTGAGGCAGTGTGGAACACCACTGGAGGTGGGCAGAAGTTCCCCAAGTCTCTTGTAGGGCCTCGAGGTATAGACTGGATTTCCTCCACTTAGGGTATGGTGGATTGCTGCTGAGATTTTCCCAGCTGAGTGTAAAGCCAGCAAATGCAGGCGTGAGGTCCCCCAACTAGGCTTTCAGAATTACTGTGGGTAGAGTGCAGTGACCTGGAGGATGAATGTGACTTGTGAAAGGAGAGGGCGGGAGAAGAGGATAAAACGAGGAAGAAGGAAACAAAGGCAGGAGCAAACATGCCAAGCAAACTAACATCTGCTCACACGCAAAAAAGTACTAAGACTAAACAAAATTAGAAACTGTCAAAAAGGGAAACTACACAAGAGGGAAACTGAGTGTGCTTAGACTAGCGGGAAATAGAGAAGAGACAGAAGAGGAGAAAAGAAGAGTGAAAGCAGAATAAGATAAAAGGTGGGAAAGTGAAGAAGAGAAAAAAAATAAAATCGTTTAGCCCCATGCTGTGTGTAGCACTGCTTCGTGTCATGTGCAGTCCTTCTTGTCACAGGGAGCAGGCTGTAGGTCTCCTGACTGGGTGGGTCAGGGACTGGGAACCAGCAGTGGCATATGATAGGAAAGAGGACGAGGAGAGAGAAGAAAGCAGAGAGAGAAGAGAGCAAAGAGAGCGAGAAGAAAGAGGAAGGAAGGCAAAGCACAACGGTGTGTACTAAGATTGCCCGGGATGGTAAAGGGACTAGAGAGAAGGACAAAATAAAGACGGTAGATGTAGCTGACCTCCGGTGCCTGAATGTGGGCTCGGAGGCGTTCGGGCCCTGCCGCAAGATGGCAGGTGGTGTACACTGTGGTGCAGGGACCCAGTGGTACCGAACAGAATCACCCTAGTTGGCAAGTTCACCTTAGAGGCCCATGGGAGCGCAGAGTGCCCTAGGGGCAATCACAGTTGCCTTGTGGGGTGCGGCACTCCCAACGCGGGCAGGCTGCTGTTTGGGTTGAGTCGCCCTAGGCGAAGGGTGGTGGCCTGGCATCCGGCAGTGTCATATGGTAGCATAGAGTGAGGGAGAAGAGGAAAAGGAGCGAAAAGGAAGAAAAGAGGAAAAAGCTATGCAGAGCCTGCGATTTGCTGGGGTATTTCTTTTACCAAAAATAGATTATTGATTATCTTGGACTTAGAAGGGTTCTTGATTTGATTTGGGAGCTGTCACGCTGACCCCCAGCGGGGGAGATCCAGCTCATCAGGAAGGTTGTTTAATTTTCGGGCCAACTGGAACGGAATTCGCTGCCATGCTGCGCCCCGATGCAGATAAATTCCTGCTTCCCCCCACCCCACTCCAAATTATGGCACCCACTGGCCCTGCTCTCCAAGTTCTAAGCTCAAGCCAGCTAACCACATTGGGAGCTCTGATGTGAGGGGTCCCTTTAGAGCATCCACCTGGGGTGTTCGCAATTGGTGGCAAAACCAGCCTGCTTGCCCAGCGTTCCAAACATAGAGCAATTTAGTGCATTCTTGGTTCGCTTTTTGAGTGGAAATCACAAAAAAAGTGGGGTTCAGGACAGACCCTAGAACCCTAGTTCTAATTTCAGGACTCTACCACCTAGTCCTCTTCTGATTACCTCCCTATATTCTGTTCTGTCAGCAGGAGCTCTGGGACAAGTGAGTCTTAACTAGATGCCATTCTCCTCTTTTGGGGATTTTTTTTTTATTCCCCCATGCCCTTTCCCTCAGACCCCCTGCCCCTACGCCTCAGCCTTATTACTCCCACACCAGAAAGTAGATAATTCTTCCCTTTGAGCTACAGAAATATTTGCTCCCACTCAGGATCATAGACACTTTTTTATTTTTACTCTTTGGTTTGTATTGTCTATTATAGAGTAAGCTGATTAATGACTCTTATATACCCATAAGGACTCTCATCTTTTACCCACCTCCTGGCTATGTGGGCCCTCTCGGGCAGACCATACCCACCCCATGTTGATTCCTTTCTTTGGGCTAAAATCCAACAATGTCCAACACACCTAAACTGAAGGAGTCAGACTTCCCCCAATTCAGGCTCAACCTCTTAACTTCTCACCTCTACATCTCTTTATTTTATCATAGGCTGATCTTTCTCTTCTTCCAGATTGCAGATCTTGCCACAAACACATGGCTGTAGATCCTGTATAGGAGCAGGTAGGCCAGGCACTCCCACCACATTCCGTTCTCTCAGGGCACAGTAACGCACCAGCCCCTGCTACTCTGGTAAGAAATCCAGTGGGAAATTGAGAGAGGGGACCCTTAAACAAGGAGCCCGAGTTTTTGAGCTCTGAGAAATCCCAACCCCAAACAAGCACACATCTTTGTTTCTTTTATCCCTCAGTCTATGAACATGTCTTTCATTCTGTCATAGGGTTATCATTATGCGTTTTTGAACTCTTACATATCCTGATCTGTGTACACTTTGAACCTAAGGTTTCTTACCACAGACCAGCAACTGTACCCGTCTCCCAAACCATAGCAAGTGGACAGACTCCCCCACCACAGCCCAATCTCCAACAGGGCACCACTCCTTCCTCCTGAGTGAAGTTAAACAGAGTGGCCCTCTGACACAAAGCTCGTATTTTTAACCCTCAGAACTATTCACCCAAAGCAGGCACGAGTTATTTCCTCCTCTTTCTCTCAGTCTGGGCATATTTCTTTCATTCTGACATATCCCCCTACTGCCTTAATATCTCACCCTCCCTTTCTTTCTTTTCTTTTTTTTTTTTGGGGGGGGGGCATCACTGCCCTCAGGTGGTGGGAGTAGGAGGCCCAGCCTTTGCTCCATGGAGCTGGAATCGAACCTCCATCCCAGTGCGCCACAGTCCCGCATCACAACCACTACGCCACCAGGGCTCAGCCACTCTCCCTTTCTTAGTGAAACATGTTCCCACATATTTTCTTTCAAGGACTTTTATACCTGAATACCCTTTTACCAATATATAAAGATTATTGAATTTACCCAGAAAATCATCAATTATTGCTACCATGACTTATATCCTACTTTCATGCTTCCTGACCCCACTTGCCCCTACTTACCAATCTCTGTCACTTCTTCCTCCTCTCCGCACAATACAATTTCCAGCTCCTACTAGACTTCTCCTGTAACCAATAGCATGGACTTCTTTTTCACAATCGAGCGGCCCACGTCATGCCCTGAAAACAATCAACAGAAGCCACAATAAAAAAAATCAAACCAAATCTGGCAATTTAAAACCACCCAAACCTAATGGTACTCAGGGGGGTCAAAGGGGGGGGGGATGGGACGACAAAACCCGGAATTACCAAAGTAGAAACTAAAAAGTTATTATTAGGCCCCTACAAGAGATCTGGAGATCATGCTAGAAAACAAAAGAAATTGATTTACTAAAAAATCTTAATCCCTAAAGAAACCCAGATATGAAACAATGAAATAACAGAAATATAAAACATCACAAAATAATTGAAGAATAGAATGAAAGAAAATTGAAATCAACTCAGGAAACACAAAGAAAGCCACAATGACAACAGGGAATGAGAAAAAAAATCAACAAAGAGCATAAGAATTGGGCTGAGCCCCGGTGGTGTAGTGGTTGAGTGCGGGACTGCAGCCGACTGGCTTGGCAGTTCACATCCAGCAGCAGCTCTGCAGGAGCAAGGCTGGGCCTCCCACTCCCGTCAGAGGGCAGTGATGCCTAGAAAAATAATATAAATTTTAAAAAATATTTAAAAAATTAAAAAAGAAAGCATAAGAATGATGTGGGGTACCATTAAGAGAAACAACCTTCATTTCAATGGGCTCCCAGAACAGGAAGAAGCAATCAAATATGCAGAGAAAATAGTAAGAATTCATAGAAGAAAATTTCCCCAGTATAACAGAAGAAGACAATAACTATCCTGGAAGTAGAGGGAATCTCAGATAGCATAGACCATAAGAAAACACATCAAAATATTCAACTTAATGGAAAAGAAGTAAATCTTAAGAGCAGCTAAAGAAAAAAACAACAGTTATCTCCAAAGGAAAACCAAGAAGATAGGCTTGGACCTCTCAATAGAAACTATTCAGTCACAAAGATAATGAAGCAACATATACCAGATTTGAAAAAATGTCAACCTTCAAATTCTTCAAATATGAAGAAAAAATAAAAACTGAAGGATTTTTAAGCACAAAAATTTAAAGAATTCATAATAGTAGCATTATAGAAAATGTTAACTAGAACGGTGTGGTTAAATAATCAACAGCACACAAACATGAGAACACCACAAAGCACAGCACCACCCAGAAACCAGATAGCACAGATCTAGTAGGGGAACAAAGACATGATTAACCCCTCTAAATATATACACATATACATATGAAATAAATACTACACAATAACAACAACAAATACACATTTATCAATAACACTGACTATCAATGGACAAAATGCACCAGCTAAAAGCCTAAAAAGAGCAGAGTGAACTAGGATCACGACCCATCACTATGCTGCCTTTTCAAGAGACAAATCACAAACTGACAGAGTAAATCAGCCTTTTCAAATGATGGCAACAAATCTTATTAGTGATTGGCAATCAAGAAAGTGTTAAGGGCAATATTAATTTCCATTTAAATAGACTGTAAACAACACAATGAGGAACAAGAATGAACACTACATAATGATGAAAGGAGCCAAAGACTAGGAATATGGTGCCATAATGAATATATATATGCCAAACAAAAGACCCTTGAGATAACATCACCAAACTCCTCAGATAGCTTACAAGAAAATCACCAGATTGTCAGTACTGGAGGATGTCAATATACCACTCTCAAAAGAAAGACCATTACAATGCTGATGGTGTGCGGCTATCAAAAGATGCAGAACCTGGGGTCTTAAAGACTTGAAGGTAAACAAGCCGCCATGTATCTCAGAAGCAACAAAGTCCACATGGAAGCACACCAGCATGAGGTGTCAAAGGGATTGGGTGTCAGGCATTAAAGAACAAAAAATCATATCATTGAGTATGAGGATCAGTGCAGAGTGAGGACCCAAAGCCTAACTGTAGACAACTGGACATCCCTTTATGGAAGTGTTGGGGGGAAGAGATGATCCAGTCAGGGTGCAGTATAGCACCGATGAAACTTACAACTTTCCTCTAGTTCTTCGATCTCTCCCTCCAACCCCCCCACCCCCAGCCCCCATATCATGATCTCAATTCAGAGGATGTATACTGGTACAGATAGATTTGGGAATCAGGACAGACAAACCCTTTAGGAGCAATGGTAAGAGTGACGAGAACAGGAAGATGGGGTAGAGAGGGGGAAACGATTACAAGAATATTCCTGTAACCCCTTCCCTGGGGCACGAACAGCAGAGAAGTGGATTAGGGCAAATGTCAGACAGTGTAAGACATGGCAAAATAATATATAAATTATTGAGGTTTCTAGAGGGAGGAGGGAGGGGGAAAACAAGCTGATACCAAAGGTTCAAATAGAAAGCAAATGTTTTGAGAACGATTGCTGACAAATGTACAAATGTGCTTGACACGATGGATGCATGGATTATGATGAGTTTTATCAACTCCCAATAATGATTTTTCAAAAGAAAGAATAGCTGAACAGCACAGTCAAACAGATAAGCCTCCTAGATATATATACAGGGTACTGCAAGCAATGACAAAAAATGTATGTTCTTCACCACCATGCATTGTGCATACTCTAAAATAAGACCACATGCTAGGTCACAAAGCAAGCCTTTTCAAATTCAAACACATAAAGATCATACAACCCATCTTATACCACAGTGTTAGAAAGAAAAGACAAGAATATAAAGGCAACATAAAGATTCATAAGTATCTATCCTTAAAGAGACTGGGTTTTAGCCCAAATGAGAGATCAAATTCAGAAATTCCTTGAAACAAACAAGAATGGTAACGTACCAAAATTTATTGGATGCTGCCAAAGCAATTATCAGAGAAAATTTAGAACAATTCGTGCACACACACATACAAAAGAAGAAAACCATTATCAACACTTGAACACAATACCTCCAACAATTAGATTGAGGACAGCAGCATATAGCAAGATAAGAAATCTTAAAAGAGCAGATATAAACAAACTGGAAAACAGTAAACAGTGGGAAAAGCAAGCAAGATGATGGCACTTTGAAAGGATCAATAAAATCCTTGCTGCAGGCCAGCCCAAATCCCAAGGATATTTAAACAAATGACAAGACTAATAACCAAATTCATGTAACCAAAATCAAACTCGCTGCCATCAAGTCAGTGCCAACACATAGTGACTCTATAGGAAAGTTGAACTGCCCCATGAGTTTTCAGCATTGTAACTTTATGAGTAAAGAAAGCCCTGTCTTGCTCCCAGTGTTTCTTAGCTTTTGAACTGCTGACCTTTTGAATTACAGCCCAATGCAATGCCACTACAGCACCAGTGCTCCTAAAATCCATATATATAGATATATATATCTATATATGTGTGTGTGTGTGTATGTATGTATACAGAGAGAGAGAAAAAAGAAATTCCAATAACAAAGAACTTATTAAAAAGATAAACAAAATCGGAGTAACTTGCCCTACCTGACCTCAAAATCTACTACAGAGCTAAAGTTGTCAAACAGTTTAGTACTGGTCCAATGATAGATACATAGACCAAAGAAGCAGAATAGAAATTCCGGAATACCTTTGCTTCCTTACAATTGATGTTTAGCAAAATCTCCAAAATATTAAATATGAAAGATACACACTACCTCTTCAGCAAATGGTGCTGATAAAAACGGATCTTTATCCGTTGAAGAATGAAACATGACCCATACCTTACCCATCCACAAAAACTCAAGATGGAATAAAGTTCTAATTAAATGGAAACTTCAAGGCTATAAGGATCATCAACTAGCGAATTAGGAGAAATTTAAGAGCAGTATGGCATGGCATACACAGACCACCAATTATAATAAATTAGTCACACCCAGTCATTGACAAAATAGATGACTAGAAAATATTAAAAATAAGACACATAAGGCACTACAAAAGATGTCATCAGAAGAAAAATGAGACCCCACAAAATGTTGGGAAAGTAGCAGCAACACAATAGAGGGGATTAATCACTAAAATGTATAAAATTCAGCAACACAAAACAAATAACCCAGTTAAAAAGTGGTCAAAAGACATAAGCAAAAGGTTCATCAAACAAAACAGTCTAGATCTTGAAAAACAACCCTATGCTCAGACCTGATTTCTTCAAAATTGAGTTTACCATAGACACTCACTGGTTCATTCTACTCTTTCTCACCTATCTCCCATCACCTAGTACTTTGGATGTCTCACTGAAAATCTTTCCAAGCTAATATGACCCCTTTTAAGTCTTGGTGGAAACGAGAATTTTCATGGCTGTAAAATTTTTTCCTTTTGCATTTTGCAAGACAGTCAATCCATTTCTGGGCTACTGCCAGAGATATTTTGCATGTGACTGCCCTTTCTTATTGTCCAACAGTTTTCAAGAAGAATGATTTTTGCCTTCATGATTAAAAAGGGGGAAAAACAACAGTTTGATGGCAAAAAACACAAGGAATTGCTTTTAATAGTTCAGGAGATGCAAATCAAAGCAATCATTTTTAAATGATTTGTAGATAAAATTACTGAAGAGGTAAATGATGATGAAAATATATAAAGCTCATCCATTCTCCGTGTTTAGCTTTTCTTGGAAATTTCAGTAAAGTGGCTGTTAAGATTCCTAACCTTACACTCACAAAAACAGCAAAATTCTAAATAGAGCAACAAATGCTGGAGAGAGTGTGGAGTGATTGGAGCTCTCATCATCTGCCGGTAGGATTTCAAACATGTACAACCATTACGGAAAGTGATATGGCACGATCTGAAATAACTAGGACTAGAAATAACATATGACCTAAGAATATACCGTAAGGGAACAAGGGAAAGAACATGAATAGACCTATTCCCTATATTTATAGTAGCACAATCCACAATAGTACAAATCTGAAACAGTATCTTCTCTTGTATATCACCACACTGGAATAGTCTACATCCTTTAAAAATGACACTGAAACCATGAATCACCTTAAGACATGGCAGAAACTGGAAACAATTATCTAAGTTGAAATTAGTCGATCATTAAAAGATAAATACTGTGTGAGTCCACCACTATAAGATTAAAAACCAAGACAAAAGACTACCAACTCACTGAATTAGGCATCTAGAATTTGTTGAATTTGGCTTTGTAAATTTTTGCCATCATGTAAAAAATAATGACAAATAATAAGGACAATGGAAAAAATTGTGGTCATGATTGGACAACTCTTATTGATAAGATTGAACGATTGAATTGTATGATATGTGGATGAAGTGCCAATAAAACTTAAAAAAGTAAATAAAAATGGTTTCAATGATGATTTCAACAAAGGAAAAAAAAAGAAAGACGGCCTTCTTCTTTCCAGTCAAGCACTGTTCTAATCCATTCTTCTAAACAGCAAGGCAGAGACTCAGCAGCACTAATATAAACACACACACACACACACACACACACACACACGGTTTAAATAATCATTTTGTATAAAGTTTTTAGTTTTCAGGTAAATGAATTTTATTCTTCAGCTTTGTTGATTCGCTCTTACTGAACATTTTCTGAGTTTGCTGTTAATTGGGAAGCATTGATAACAATGCCGATGAAAGGATTAATTGCAGAATCAAAGTGTTAACCCCCTTCCTCATTCTATTCTCCTGCCATGTCAGAATCCATTATTATATTTATAGTCTAGGAAATATAGTTTATCAAAAGATCTCATGTATGTACTCTGTAACTCAATAAAATGAGCAGTTATCATGAGTCAAAGTTAATATTTGTGGTTGTAATTAACGCAAGTACTAGAAACAAAATTATGTCTGTAGTACACTTCCTTACCCTAAACTTTTTCTTTGTCAGGAGGAGAAAAACAAAGAGTAGCAATTGCAAGAGCCATTTTGAAGGACCCTCCAGTCATTGTCTATGATGAAGCCACTTCATCATTAGATTCAATTACTGAAGAGGTAAATGATGATGAAAATATATATAAAGCTCATCCATTCTCCGTGTTTAGCTTTTCTTGGGAATTTCAGTACAATGGCTGTATTACTGTGTGTTTTAAATGTATTTCAGTTGGAGGTACTGTGGAACAAAGCAACCAGCTCTTCCCCCGATAGAGCAAGTGTTGATGATAAGGTTGCCACATTAAGGTTCAACCTGTTAAGTCTCTTTGCAAATGTGTCCTCTTTTGTAACTGTGTGACAGCTTATACTGTTGTATTAACCACACGTTAAAGAAAAAACTGCAGCAATCGGTTGGTGGAAGGTTTTCGTTGAAAAGAAGGTTTTAGTTTTTCAAACACCTATGACAGTGTCTGGTGGTCAGTTAACACCACTGAAATAAGTCATGTAACTACATGGTTCTGACACGATCCAGAAAGGAACAAGTTCTCAACATGTTGTCTCATTAATGTCATGACACTAACTCAACAGCTACAGTAGACTTCATAATAATATCTTTCCATTAAATACAGAAGTGGTCTCAAAGCAATGGTAGTGAACAAATTCCCTTAATCTGGTATTGGAAAATGTGCCTAATTTTGACCTACATGGCTGTGTGACATGTTTGCATATGGAGTTTAGTTCGCTCACATGTGATTTGACCACGAGTATGTTTAAAGCAGTTCAGTTCTAAAGTGGGTTGCTAAGCATAGAGATTCATTCTATTTATAGTCACTCCCTAAATAGCACCAAATCTCAGTCATAGGCAAAGTAAGAATTTTGTACCTAAAAATGTGCCAAACCTGCTTTGGTTGTTGGGTGTGGTTGAGTCCGTTGTGACTCAGAGTAAGTCAGTGTGCCAGAGTAGAGCTATCTCATACGGTTTGCTGGGCAATACTTCTTGTGGGAGTAGATCACCATGTCCTGTGCAGTCACCGAGTGAATTTGAACCTCCAGCCCGTAGATTAGCAGCAGAGGACTTAAACCTTAACGTAAGAGAACTTGTTCACTTCTCAGACTTTTCAGTGTTCGAACAGTAATTTGGAACTGGAATTGAGCTCAATAACTGAGCTATCTCCATTTTCCAGACTTTGATTTAGAGAAATATTTCATATTTTAAAGATAAATTTTTCTATTTATTATGTGTTCATATTTGTGATCCTCTCCTTTTCTCCTCTTCCTTTTTGGTAATTATTTTTAGATTATGAAATTGTGTCCAATATCTGGTGTAAAATTACAAAGAATAGTTGACATAAGTGGGCTTCAAAAGTTCATGGGAAAATGGAATTAACATACATGATTATTTAAAATTTACATGTATACTTTTCTTTTCTCCTATGCTTCTTGTCAAACTTGCAGGCTATTCTTGGTGCCATGAGGGATATAGTTAAACACAGAACTTCTATTTTCATAGCACACAGATTATCAACAGTAGTTGATGCAGATGAAATCATTGTTCTAGACCAGGTAAGAGGTTTTGATTTTATTTGTAGTGTTTGAAGAAAATAGTAAAATGTTTAAAGTGCAAATGAATAAAAAATTATTTCTCATTAGATATATAGAATTTTTATCTATATAAGATAAGATGGAATTTTATCTATATAAGAATTTTTATCTATATAAGATGAGATGGAATCCTGGTGTGATTCCATGTTTAGGCTCTTTTAATATATGTCAGTTCCAAAGAGGAATATACTGTATCAGTTCAGTATTTAGTAAAGTGTTCAAAGAAGTTAGCATGAAACCTGTTGATAGCATCTATTTCAACTCTTAACAACCCTGAAGGGTTGAGCAGACCTACCTTGGAGGGTTTCGAAGGCTGGAAATCTTTATGGAGCTAGACTGCCTGCCGCAGCTTTCTCCCATGGACGGAGGGGGGTGGGGAGTGGGGGTGGGTTGCACCACCAACCCTTTCATTAGCAGCCGATAGGAAAGCATTAGATGCTTATAACTAATTTCTAATACGTGTACATACCCTTCATGTCAATAAAGCAATGTACCATAAAATTAAATAGTCATTTTCATGAGGGAATGATAGTATAAAAGAATAGACTGTTTTATCTCTTCTGAGGTAATGACTATAAGAGTATACTATGTGAGTATTCTGAGCAAAACATTTATGACTGGTGGTGGATTTGAAAATTATAGTAATATTTCTTTTCTCCTTTCTATAAGTCACTATTTTTACTCCCTGGTATTTGATTATTTCTAACATTGCTCAGTATTTTTACCTCATACTCAGCCTTTTTTATGAATATTTTTCCTTGTTGCAAACTTTCAATAATTTATCATTTGATGTCCTGAATGCTGAGAGTTCATACAAAAGTATTCTCCGGTACCTTTTCTGTGTTGTGCTTTAAAGGGAGATTTTTCAATTCACTAAATTTTCTTAGTGTTCAGTTCTGTGGTTTTTGTACTGTGTCCTTTATAAGTTACCTGTGCACTTGAGACCCTCGAACTCTTACTGCCAGCAAGTGGATGCTGACTCATCGTTATTGTATAAGACAGAAAAAACCACCCGTGTGGATTTCAGAGACTGTAACTTTTTGCAAGAGTAGAAGTGCTCTCTTTTTTCCATGGAGCTGCAGGAAGTTTCAGAGTGCTAACCTTGTGGTGGGCAGCCCGCTATGTAACCTGCGCCGCCAGCGTGCCTGGTGCTTGTACCTTAGGCCTTACTGTTTTTTCCCTGTTCGAAAAATGTTCCTATTCACTCCAAAATAAATGATTTTTTTCTAGTATGCAAGAAATT
>PVJH01009577.1:0-33687 GCA_004026705.1 Nesogale talazaci
TAAGAAAGCATCCCAGGCTGAGCCCAAGTGGTTGAGTGCAGGACTGCAGCCTGCCAAATTGGCGGTTCAAATCCAGCGGCTCTCAGGAGCAGCGCTGGGTAGCTCCCACAACCACCAGAGGGCAGTGATGCCCCAAAAAAACAAATGAAAACAAAAACAGAAAGCATCCCAACCCAATGCAGTTCAAAGTCATAAGTCCAATATTAGCCCATATGCCCAAAACCAGTCTATAACGTCTCCTTACGACTCACAAAGTCACAGGTCGGTGGGTGCAAAGTCCCAGCACCGGCTGGGGTCTCCACATGGCTCCTTACTTCCAGGGCTCAGGGTCCATCAGCATCAGTGGTGGTAGAAGCAACTCGGCACTGGCAGGAGTCTCCATGTGGCTTCTCCAGCTTCAGAGGTCTGGTTCCATCAGGATAAGGCCATGTGGCTTCTCCTCCCATCCAGCTCCTCGGATGCTGCCATCTTGTCTTGACCATAGTTTGTCATCTCTGAAACTAACTCCCAACAACTGGGAAGATACCTTCTCATCTTCATGAGAGAAATATCGCAAGATTTCCCAGAAGTCTCAGGAGAAAGCCATGCCCACATGGAGGCCTCATTGGCTACTCAATGGCTATCTCCAGATTAACAGGCTAGACTCCACCCCTATATCTCAATCATGAAATTAACATAAGCACATGACCGCCACATCTTGATAGTGCCCTCTGAATCATAAACATTACTAGTTTTGGTAAAATCCAGCTTATTTTTTCTTTATTGCTTGTATAATTTTTTTGGGTGGGGGATATCACTGCTCTCCGGCGGTGGGAGTAGGAGGCCCAGCCCCACTGCTGGAATTGAACCTCCGTCCCAGTGGGCCGCAGTCCCGCGCACAACCACTACGCCACCGGGGCTCAGCCCTTATTGCTTGTATAATTTGTTAAATTTCAGAGATCATTATCCAGTTCATAGTCACAAAGATATACATCTATTTTTCCATCTACATTTCACACTTAGAGTTATCTTTGGTCCATTTTGTAGGGATCTGAGTGAATTCTTTGCATGTAGAAATTCAGTTGCCCCAATCTCATTTGTCGACAAGGTCAATGTATTCCCTTTGGTTAGTGTGTCTTATTTGCCAAAAATCAATTGATCATAGATGGAAGGGTCTTAACTGTCAATTATATCAATCATATTCCTTGGGTCTAAATGCATATCTTAATGCCAGTACTGTCCAGTTTCAGTTGCTATTGATTTGTATTAAGTTTTGAAACCAGAAAATAAGGACTCCTATAACATTGTTTATTTTATTTTTGTTTTTGTTTTCAATGTTATTTTATTTATCTGGAATCCATTTTATTCCCATATGAGTGTTAAATCAGCTTTTCCACTTTTACTTAAAACGCAATTAGTATTATGATAGGGATCACATTGAATCTGTAGATCACTATGGTATCACCATTGTATTTTTAAATTACACTAGCAAAATGGCAGTTATGAAGTACCAACGAAAATAATTTTATGTTTGCGGGGAGAGAGAGGTGGGCATCACCACAACATGAGGAACTGTTTTAAAGGGTCATGGCATTAAGAAGGCTGAAAACCACTGAATTAGAAGCTGCCTGATCTGAAGAAGAATTAAGCAGCAGGATTGGAAAAAGGCTTGTTAGCAACCTGCAATATGCAGATGACACAACTTTTCATGCTAAAAGTGAGGACTTGAAGCACCTGTTTATGAAGGCCAAGGATTGCAGCCTTCAGGGTGAATTACAGCTCAATGTAAAGATCAAAATCTTCACAACTGGACAGATGAGTAACATCATTATAACCAAGAAAAGAGAGAAATTGCTAAGGACTTTGTCTTGTTTGGATCCACAATCAGTGCTCATGGAAGCAGCGGTCAAGAGAGCAAACGGTTGCATTGCACTGGGTAAGTCTCTTGCATAAGACTTCTCTACAGTGTTGAAAAACGAGGCTGTTACTCTGAGGACTAAGGTGCACCTGACCCAAGCCAGGGCATTTGCCCTCCCCTCATTTGCGTGTGAAAGTTGAATATTGAATAAAGAAGACTGAAGAAGAACCAATGCATTTGAATGGTGGTGCTTGAAAAAAATAGTGAAAGTATCATGGACTGCAAAAAGGACAAACCAGAAGTACAAGCTGAGCGTTCCATAGAGACAGCGATAGTCAGAACCAACTCAATGACACCGAACAACAAAGGAGACGAATATGTAGAAATAGGAGAAGAATCTGCTCATCACACTTAGCGCCTTTCATTCTAAGACTTGAAGTTCCAATTTATTGTTTTATAGCTGGAGAGCTGTGAATTTTAGCTGTTTTCATACCATTTTCTTTGTTATTTTCCTCACTGGGCCTCTTGACCATTGTGGGCAAAGCTGATGCTGGTTCTCCCTTACCAACCTCTGCTGATTTCAGTAATGATCCTGTGTGGTTCTACAGTTATTTTCTTAACTCAGCCACCACCATGTGTAGCACTGTAAATTAAAACCACCTTTCCCTACTCTCCAGATCCCAACGATAATGATTGGAGAGGGGGGGTCAGACCACAGTAGAGGCTGCTGGGCTGCTGGCTGGCGTGGAACATAAAAGCAGATGTGCCTCTATTTTTATGTGGAGTATTGGAAGCAGCCAGTGCTTTTAGTCTGGAATGAGGGCTGATTCTTCTGTATTTTTACAAGCAACCTCCTTCAAGCTTTATTTAAACAAAGAGGAGAGAAAAATACAGTGTTTTGCTACCCTGGATATCAAGACGAGTCCAAGTTGAGATCATTTTGAAATGTGTTTTTCACCAAGACTAACTGGGAATGAGGTGAATTTATTTGCATGTCACAGTTTGGAAGGGATGTTAATATGTCTATTACTGTACAATTCAGTAATACATTTTGTACTGTATTCCCTGAGTAAGCTCAGTTATTCTGTGGTAACATTTTTCTGTCACATAGAATAGGTACTGTGTTAGAAAATAACCATAGAAGCTAGGTGTCATCTCATCAAAAATAGGAGAATCAATGACTTAACCTGTTCTAAATAAAAGGTGAGCATCCAATGGATTGTTGAATGTGAACCAAATTGACATTCACAAAGCATCTCTTGAACTTGAAGTGCAAAACAGATGTCCAGAGAACCAAGGTCAGGCTATTAATTAATTTCAGCTACTGTTGACAGATGCATTGACCTCTGATGGTGAAATTAAAACAGCTGTTTAATGTACTGAAAGTTTTATAAGTAGTCAAGTCCATGTGTTCATGGAAGCATGAGTTAAGTTGTTGTATTTCTTTGTCATGGCCAGTGGTAACTATTTGTATCAACTGCCTTCTCAGTTGAGTCTACCTGCCTTCTCAGAGCAGATACGCACGTGTCTGCTTATTATGTCTCTAGCTTCAGTTGAGCTTCATAAAGCTGCTGTGTAGGCCTGTGGGCACCAGGATTCCTCATAGAGAAAGAAGGAAGAGCAGCTGCAGTCTCCGTCCTCAGAGAAGCACTGACCTGAACCAGGAGGGGTTGGCAAAGAGTCTGTTTCCCGTGTTCAGACACTGGAATAGTGACAGGAAGCTATGAGGCTATAGCCAAAGAAGTTTCTTTTGCAGCCCTGCCAAATTCCGAAGGTACTTCCTGGCTCTAAGTAGTGGAGCGTTAAAAGGGCAAAGGGAATGCTATCATACGGATATGACCTCAGTTAGTAGTGTTGTCTGAGCAGCCCGGAGAGTGCAGTAGTTTCTCTGTGGGCTGCTCCCTGCAAGGTCAGCAGTTTGAAATCACCAGCTGCTCCCCTGGGGAAAGAGGGGTCTCTCTGCTCCCTAGCCTTACAGTCTGGACTGGACAGTTGGACCATATTCTGTGGTTTGCTATAGCTTGGTATCTACTTGATCGCAGTGAGTGTGATTTTTTTGGAGTAATTTTCTAAATGGATTTAGAAATTCTAGAAATGAACCAATTTTTTGTCTTCTGTTGGTATACAGAGAGGGTGTTATGTTCAGCTCCTGAGTGATAACTCTCTACCTTCATTTTTGTGATGGCCTTTGATGTGGTTTTAAAAGAACTGAAAAGGGAGGGCTGAGCCCCGGTGGCGTAGTGGTTGTGCGCGGGACTGCGGCCCACTGGGACGGAGGTTCAATTCCAGCAGTGGGGTTGGGCCTCCTACTCCCACCACTGGAGAGCAGTGATGCCAATAAAAAAAAAAAGAACTGAAAAGGGGTTATTCTCAAATCAAAGAGCCCTTTGGTGCAATGGGTTCCATGTTGGGCAAACACTGAGTAACTCACTCTGCGTTAGGGCACCCAGTGGTGGTACTTGGGAAGGTTCTCTCTGCTTGCAATGATTTTTTTTTCTCTTAAAAGAAGTTTCACTCGAACTTTGTTTTGGATTGGCTGATTTAAGAGAACAGCCTGCGACTACAGAATGTTATATCCTCCTTGGGGAAAATGATGCAGACCTGTTGAGATGTTGCACACAGCCTTCAAGGACAGGGCTATGTGAAAAACTAAAGTAGACATATAAACTTGAGTTTTCTCATTTCCGAAAAGGTGAAATGTTGATGGATGACAAACCTCATTCTGAACATCCGTCAACAACCCGAATGGACAAAGATGTTAACTCATAGCACATTTGGAGTTTATTCCACCAGGTCAGATTGTTAATCAAGCTTCTTATTTAAAGGTTCTGAAAAGATTGCCTAACTGCGTGCAACAAAAACAGGCCTGATGTGTGGCAGACGGTGACTGGTTTTGCCACCACGACAAGGCACCTGCTCATGCAGCCATCTCAGTGTGCCAGTTTGAGGCAAAAAAAAACAGCATACCCCTCTTGCCTCACACACCTTACTCACCTGATCTCACTCCGAGAGACTTTTTTGTTTCCTCAAATGAAGAGGGACATGAAAGGACAGCAATTGGTCGACACAGACGTGATGGAGAAAAAAATAAGAGAGGTGCTGTCAGTCATCAAATATGAGCTTGAAAAAGTTTCCAATAATGGATTCTCATATTTGATTAATGTGTTAAGTATAATGGAGAATACTTTGAAGGTGATATGGTTGTTATGTAAAAAGATTTAAATACATAGCTTTGGGGGGGAATTTCCATTTATTTTGCATCCCCCTCATATAATAGCAGTAACAGTACAGTGAGAGCGTATCGAGCCTTCTCTAAGGAAACTCGTGGCCCTTTCCAAGGCCATAGGTCTCACAGCCCTGAGCTCAGTGATCCCCTGAGTGTCAGGATATCATCTGTCAGCTTTGTGGAAGGGATCAGTTCTTCACCAACCTGGTAAGAATTTGGAGCTCTTGGGGCTCCCTGAGGCATCCCACTTGCTCCTCAGCCATCGATGGAAGGCATCCAGCCAACTTCAGTGGGTTCCCACCGGGATGGACAGGTTTGCCATAGGCTGCACCCTTGGGCACTGGCCATGAGTGGCCACCACAACAGGCTCAAATCTGATAGATGACATAGTCTTTCTTGGCCTTGGGTTGACACTGGGTGTCTTGTTGAACCTGGTCAGGTGCAGCACCCCATGCAGGGTAGAGAGCTGGCCGTACTGCCCACAGCGGACCTGCAGGGAAAGCGTATGCTGTCTGACTGCTTCTTCCTTCTTAGCTCCTGGTGTATCTGTAGTCATCCATCTTAGCTTACTGGGTGGCTGCCGCCAGATGGAAATAAAGCCCTACCTATTTATATATGAGATTTTAATCTTCGATTACTTTTTAATTACTTCTAGATTTTCCACTAATTTGGCTGCCTCCTTAGCAGCAGCTAACAATTATTGCTTTCATTTCAAACAGCTTTTGACAAAAAGAAAACTAACTTTATCATTGATTCTCAGTTTCTCTAGATATTTGTCATTGTTTTCAGTCTACCTACCTCTTCATCAACATCAAACTGATACCAATAATGAGAGACATGGCAAAGTTGAACGGCTTCATAGTATTTCTGAGGCTATCAAATATACAAAAGCAGGCTGCTTCATCTTTCTCCTTTGGGGCAGTCTATGGATTCAAACTACTGACCATTTAGTTAGCCATCCAACATTCAACCCACTTTGCTACTGAGGCTCCTCATTTCTAGTCAAGTCTGTTATAATCATAAGTTTGATTTTGTTATTCTTTGTGTTCAGTTCCATAGTACTTCCAAATGAAAAGTGAAATGCTATTGTGAATCAAACCATCTAAGAAATAAAATTTACTTTAAATTGAAAAAATGAAGAAACAATAATTTCACATTTTTATCTTTGTGTTTAATAAAATTTTATAGCAAAAAAACTTGTAATAATTTAGAAGGGATTCATAGAGGGTTTCACCAGTGCACAATTATAAGTACACGTTACAATGGTATGTATAATTGTGTGTATATATAATTATATAAGATATATTTACATCTTAATAAGCCTTTTGGCACTGAGAATAATAAAGAATCTATTGGAGCATCAATAAATCTTTATTATGCACAGTAAAATCTACAAAAGTCAGAAACCCTTCAGAGAAGCAAACTCGAATATTTTCCACTAAAATGAGTCATAGGAAAGTGATGAGATTGCCCCCTGTCAAAGGCAGAAAACCAGTCAGACCTAACCGAACAAGGCAGTCCACCAACTCTGACTCTCGCAAGTTTCACTATATCAGCCATATTTCACAGTCGAGGTTCCCCCTCCACCCCACATCTCAGTCTCACCCCCAAATACCCACAGCCAAGAAGTCAGTATCAATTCATAGTGACCCTCTGAGACAGAGGTTTCCGGTGTAGAGCTTGAATGGTCCTGGACAGCCTCATCTTTCCTATAGAGTCACTGGTGAGTTTGAACCCCTGACCTTTTGATTAGCAACTCAGCTTCTAACCCACTCCACCACCACATGGCTTATGAGTCAGTGCTAGGTAGATACATCCTAGAGAGGCAATCTTTCCTACTCTGAGAGCTTAAAATCTGTTTGGAGAGATGGTAATCACTGCCTCGGGTACCTTGCAAATATGAACTGCAAGCAATCTGTAGGGTCGCTGACTCAACAACACCTAACAACAACAGATGAACTTAAGAGTTGTGATTTGAAATCTTTCTGATGTTATAGGACATCCCAGTAAGACTACATAAATAGAAATCTGATTGGAGCTTGTCAAGGTGAGGGGTGTTGCATGATTCTCGGCCTTAGCTGCGATCATCTGACAGTCATTCCTGATAGTCCGTCATCACTCACTGAATGTGGAGAACCTTAGAGTAGGGGCCTTGGTGTTAAACTAGTTCAGCCACATTACTTCATAAGTTCAGAGAAACTATATGACATGCTCAAAATCATCTAAACACCAAACCAACCTCACTGCCATCTAGTCAATTTAATCTCAGAGAGCATACAACCCACTAAGTTTAAAGCTGAGTGTACTCCCAATGCCCCTTTACCCAGTGCTATTTGTTTTGCTGTACTGCTGATGAGTCCAACTTAAACAAAGCTGGGTTTTCAAAAACTTTATTTGGCCTTAGCAACTTTTCTAACTCTTATGGGCAAAACCTAGGTCCCTTCTAATTAGCAATTGTGATTTAGTCATGAGATGTTTCCCAAGATCAAGGATGGAGTAAGTCAATATTAAGACGTTTCGAGAGAATGTCCACCACACCACACATTTCCCAGGGTTAACGCCATGCTCCGATGTTCTATATTTGCTTAGAAATCATGTCCCAGCCCATGAAACATGACATCAATCATGCCTATGTTGGTGTAATTCTTGCAGTTGGATGTTCCTGTGAAGGACAAGGGTACATTTCTCTGATGGCATACAGTAACAGTTGTCAGCCAAGTCTTAATGTTTTATGAGGACCCCGACATGAAGGATTTCACTCCACGCATGTGAATGGCTGGAATCATCGGTAGATGGCATGTTGGTGACACGTTGTTGCAGACCGTCCTGTCATATACCTCACTAGGTCTTCTTGCTGCTCCAGGGAATGGGGATCCTTCTTTTGGTGGTAGAGGCCCAGTTTGTTTATTGCCACACAAATGCATGTAGAAAAGAGAACAAAGGAGGAAAGGGATTTAATGAACATGTTTGTGGGTATTTCCCCCCAAGTTTACTAATCTGTTGTCCTTATTTTGAAGACAGGCTTTCTATAATCTCCTTAGATTCTCTACAACAGGCCTACCTGTGCACTCTCCTTCAGGAGTGGCCTTCTCGGCAAGCTGTTCTTGAATCCACACTCCCAGGGATGTTTGCTTATGCTGCCTTCAGCCAGAAGGAGTACTGGCGGTGCAGCCGTTCAGAGCTCAGCTGCTCACTAAAAGGTTGATGGTTAGGTCCCTCTCAGCAGTTCTGCAGGGCAGGAGTCTGGCAGTCATGCTCCTGTGGAGATGACAGCTGGAAAACTCTCTGGGATGGTCTTACTCTGTCCCATGGGATCACGATGAGCCAAAATATACCTGCTTGTCCCTCCCAACAACATCCCCATCCTTGACCTATTTAGGTCTGACCCCCTTTTTTGAACCCCAACTCTCCTGTCCTCTTGCCCTAAGAAATCTTTTTAACACAGAGAAGTTTAGACCTGGCTACTCCTCATGCAGTCTATGTCCTTCATGCATCTGTTAATACTTTAATGCCTATGTGTCAAATCTCCTCCGTTGTCTGTCAGTTCTTTAAGAGTACAGATTAATCTCCTGTGTATTTTGAGAAGCAAAGGATAGGAATGTAAGACACATACCTGTTCCCAAGGAAGGCTCTCTGGCTTACATGCCACTAACCCTGCATGACTGACAGTCCAAGACCACAGGCCCTGGAAGGCAGATGAGTCTGCTCCCCTAAGAAGGTACAGTCTCAGAAACCTGTTATTGGCCATCGTATCCGTGATGTGTGGGCGCTATGAATTGGAATGGGTTCAATGATCATGGATTTGTTTGTTTATTTGCTTGGTTCCCAAAGAAATCTTGCCTTCGCGTTTCTCAAAATATGGTTCTTGAACAACTATCAGCATCTGCTTTACCTGGGAGTTTATTAAAAATGAAGAGTCCCAGAAGGCTAGAGTCAGCAATGCTGTGCTGGAGAAGGACTCTGCAATTTGTGTCTGACCTAGACCTCCGGGTGACTTCATTCCAACCTACTCAGCACCTCCCCTGGGCTTGGAGGTCTACTGCCTGAAAGACTGCAGCCAGGAACACCCTATGGGGCGCTCAACTCCGTCACCTGGGGTTTACTTTTGTGTCAGAATGGATCCAAACTACAAGTCTGTGTTTCAGTCTAAATTTGGAAGATTATGAGAATATGCTACTCTTGAAATATTTCCAACTGCTCAGGCACTATTATATGATCCCAGTAAGCCAATTTAAGTCTTCAAACTTCCTTTTTAAAAAAAAAAACAAAACAACAGTTTATTAACATATATAACTCACATATTTCACAACTCAGTGATTTACATATATTAAAAATTGTTCGGTCGTCATCGCAATCAATTGCAGAGCATTTTCTTTATTCTTGTATTATTAGCTCTCCGTGCCCCTCCCCTCCTCCATAATCCTAGGAAACTATTCTTCTAATTACTGTCTCTGAACATTTACTTGTCCTGGATTTCATATAAAGCTATCATACAGAAATCCCAACAATGACAAAACTTCTTAAACTGTGGGTCACAACCCCACATCATGTAACTGAATGTGGGAGTTGCAAAATAATTGGCAAAAGTCAAAGGGTTTTTCTGAACACACTGTGACCAAAAATTAGTTCAAAGTCAAGTGCATAATGAATACAAGGTGTTTTAGGCAGCACTTGCCGGTGTTGCAAATTTCTCTGGCAAAAAGGTGTCATGAGTAGAAAACGTTTAAGCCCTAATTCCTAAATGATTTTGTTCTCAATCTCGATGTGCCACAAATATTTTATTTGAAATCCACTTGATGCGTTCAAACGTACAAATCAGTTCACAACAAAAAGGTATATGCATACGCGATCAGTAGTGATAGATGAAAAGATGGAAAGAAAACATCATAATTAAAGTAGTACAAAACTGCCCCAATTTCATTTTTTAATTATCAAATTGGTAAAGTGTTGACATCAGTCAGACCCTGTCATAACAAGGATAGGTAGAAAGTTGTTCAGTATGTGGACTACTACTTTAGCACTCCCCCTTAGAAAACTCACACATAAAAAACCCTACGGGCTTGTTTTTTCTCCTCGGATACATAAAGGGTCACCGTGAATCAGAATTAACTCAACCACAGCTGGTTAATATATTCCAAGAGGGAAAAGAGGGAAAGTTTCATACATGGCATTGAATTGTCAGTATTCTAAATGATGGACAATTTTCCTATCCAATAGGACACATCATTTGAAGGATGCAAGAAGCAAATGATACCATTTTGCTTCTTACCATCAGGGTTCTTGGGGGCATCTGGAAGTGGCAACTCAAACTCATCCAGAGATGCCATGGAAGAAAAAGCCTGGAAATTGTTTCCATCAGCATTAAAGCCAAACAAAGCCCCAGGGAGCAGCTCTACTTATCATGCATGGAGTCACCATGCATCAGGAAAACAAATTATACCTCTTGGCTTCTTAATGTGTTTTAGGTAGTGTATTCATCCAGGTAGACTAGAGACACAAACCAAGGGAGACTCATACATGTGTAAGAAAGAGCTTTATATATAAAAGTGCAATTGAATATTAAGAAACAACCCAGACTGGTCTAGTTCAAGTTCATAAGTCCAATATTAGGCCAGATGCCAGCTGTAAAGGCAGGAAGGCATAGCGGGAAGCTGAGTGATCAAAGGACAATGGGTGTAGAGTAGTTTGGATCCATGATTGGTTGGAACATGGGACAACTCCCAGCAGCCTCAGAGCCAGACACAGAATCCAAGCAAGTGGGAAGTCAACAGCCACCGAGGGAGGGGCCAGCCAGTTCTCCACAGGGTCTCGTACACATAGGCTGTACCCCCCAAGAGCTCTCATTAGGCAGTGTCCTGATTGAAGTGTTGGCCTCTAGTCATATGTTCTTACAGGGCACTCACCCGAAAAAGGCTAGCCATCATCTGCTTCCAAGCCCTGAACAAGCCCTGTCTAGCACAGATCACTTCTTTTTCTCGTTTCCAGGAAAAAAGCAATAGAAGAACTCCACCATGTCACCCTGGTGACCCTTTATCTAAAAAAAAGGAGGGGGAGGTCTTTAAAAAAAAAGTAAAGACTTAAGAAAGCAGATTCTAGGGGAAGCTGTTCTAGCATTGCTCTTCTTTTTCATCCAGTGCAAACAGGTGGACTAAATTATGCTCCACTGTTTGCCCTGCTGCATTCCTCGATAGCTCATTGAGTGTCTAAGGGTCTTCACCTTCAGAAAGTTGAGGGAGGCCATGAACCGTATTTCCCTGAGTAGATTCTAGCTTCTAGCAACCTTGTCAGGCACAGTGGAGTTTCCCCCCTGCCCCGCCCCCCCAGGTTCCAATTCTGTGGTCTCAGGAAGCTGGTGGCCACGCCCTTCTGGAATCGGGTGGGCTCAAACACTTCACAGCTGAGCGCTTTCACTGCTGCAGCACTGAGGCTTCCAACGTTGTCCAAACAAAATTTCCTGGGCAGTCTCTTTAATTCCATTGCCTGCTTGGTATTTAAAGAGCATATGCTTGGAGTGGAAGAATTTGATCGATTTTTTTTAATGTGCTTTTAACGGATAGGTCCACCTTCTTATCTTTGTCACTGAGGGATCAAAGCCAAGCATGTTTCACGGGTGGAGACTAAGTAGTTGAACAGGGCACAGTGTCACAGATTCCTGACTAGTACCTTCTATCCTAAGCCACAGGGCCACAAATAAACTTGTATGACGCATACAAGAATAAAAGTAGAAAAGAACTTTTAGACTATTGGGGAATTAATGACGTAAGCCCCGGTTTGTCAATTGCGAGCTCTCAATTGAAACGTCACTCGTCAGTTGCCAGAAGTAGTGTTAGATCTGTCGCTCTCTTGTGGGAGAAAGAGACCTCTGTCCTTAGCTTCGCGTGAGAAAGAATTCATGCGGAAACCCGGTTTGTGATCCAGGTCATTTTATGAACATTAGAAGCAGCTTCAGGTTTTACTGTTAATGGAACACAAGCCAGACAGAGGCAGCGGCATGGAGCGGCAGGATGCAGCGCTGAGAAGTCAGGCTGTGTCGCCAGTTCGAGCCCTTGGGCCAGAGCACAGGCAGAGCAAAACCTCTGGCTTCTCAGGGACCCCTTGGGAGGCGTGGTCAACCATACTGGTGGACCCTCTAGGCTGAATCAAATTCACCTGGCCTAGATGGGCCCATCCTGGTGTACCAGCCACCTAGGTGTGCCACCCCTTGAACTTAACAGCAGATCCCCCAGCCTTGTTTCCTAGGAAGCTTGTGGGTAGACGCAAACCTCTCCCTCCACCAACCCCACCACCTCAGTGAGCTAAACATTTGCACCACCTCATCCCCTAAATTCATAGCTTTTTCTCCAGCTGTCCCTACTGTACTGTTAGGTGTCAAAGACAGAGCTGTGACAGCGGATTCCGTTCTGGCCTTAGCACTGGTGTTGTTTTCATCAGCAGAGTCAGTGAGACCTGGAAACCCGCCAGGCATTTGCCACATGTTTTGCTGCCAGGCACAACTCAGCCGCTGGCTGCAGAGAAAGGAAATGACACAACCTCTGTGTTGGCACACTGCTAGAAACCAGGGAGCTTTCATTCCCTTACTGGGCTGAAGTCTGCACTGGCTTCCAGAATTCCAATGGTGCTGTCAGGACAAGCATTGCAGCTGTCAGTGATCCAGAAAGTGTTCCCTGTGGACGGGCATTGAAAAACAGGGCAGAGACAGACCCCAGTGGAACATCATGGTATTGACAGGTGGCCTAGTTTGCCAGGGCTGCCACAGCAAAACACCACAAATGTCATGGCTTGTCAGAACAGAATTTGCAAGATAATGAAAATCCTCCTCTCGTTGTTTGAAGCCCCCCAACCCCCTCCTCACCCCATTGTCTTGGAGATCTGCAGAGTAGACATCCAAATTAGGAAATCAAGTCACATCCATTTCTTTAGGGACCTCCTCCCTTCTAGTGACTGCTCAAAACCCCTGGTGTTTCTTGTCTTGCACCCACACCCGCCACCACCCAATTGTCACGTAACCATCCTTCCTCTTCCTTTTTGTCTTGTCTGTCTCCGTGATACTTTTTTTTTAAGTTCATTTTTTAATTTTTTAATTTTTAAATTTGTTTTGTGGGCATCACTTACCCCTGGTGGGAGGAGGAGGCCCAGCCTTGCTCCTGGAGAGCTGCTGCTGGATTTGAACTGCCAACCCTGTGGGCTGCAGTCCCGCACTCAACCACTACACCACCGGGGCTCAGCCTTCCGTGATACTTTTTGATAAGATACTTTTTCTTACATCTTTTGATGGACACTGTGATCCAAGAGTCTATTGCAGTGGAAGTCTCTGTTCCTGGAAAGTACACATGTAAAACAGGACAATTAAGCAAACTATTGACTATTCAGAAAAGGTGCTTGTTAAGAAAGGCGTGGTGATCTGCTTACCTTATAGAATGCAATTATACTCTAATGCCTTGGTGGGGAGGGGGCGGTCACCATGCAGGAGAATGCTCCTGTTTCCCTCCTTCAATGGAGAACCAAACTCACTCGCATCGAGTGATGGCCACTAGGTACAACCCCATGAGATGGGGTAAAACTGTCCCTCGGGATTCTGGGACTGGGACTCTTTAGGGCAGTGGAAAATCCCATCTTTCTCCCCAGGAGCAGCGAGTGATTTCAAACCACTAACCATCTTGAAAACATTACCTCCGAATAAGGTCGTCTGCACCCATAAGTGCTGGGCTGAAGGGCTTTTAGGAGTTGATTCCTCCAATCTCTGCATGACTGAGGCTAGATTAGACTATAAGAAAGATGAAAGGAATAGAGCACCGGGAAGAAATCGCGGTCTAGTCCAGTGTTACAGCCCGGAATATTCATCTTAGCAACAGAAGTCAACTACAGTGAGTTAGTTTTTCCTTTTCCTTGGCTTCTAAGAATCCAAAATACTCTAAAATATTATCAAATTAGTAATCAAAGCACTGGAAGTCTTGAATTTTTGACCTCTTATTTAAAAACCAAAAATTTCCATATTTAATTGATATAAATTGTGAGTGACTTTAAGTGCTTTGCATTTGCTTGCGGCTGATTAATGAGTAAATTTGTAAATTGTGGCTGTCTTAATTAGCCAGGGTTAATTAATGTTTACCACACTCAAAGGATCAAAAGACATGTATGAAAGCACCATAACATGAATCATTTTTTAATTTGTGTTGAAGCTTAAAGTGTATTCAAGTAAGGATTGTGGGGCTCGCCTGCTTCTCACATAAAGAAAATGGATGGCTTAATTTTGAAGGGCATTAATTGTATGTTCCTGATGTTTATCACATTTTAATAATACATGTTTAGAGAGAAGTGGTTTCAGAGTTTAATCTGAGTCTGTAAGGGGGAGGAGTTGTGGTACAGTGGATGGTGAACTGAGAAGTTAGCCACGGACGGAGTCAGCAGCTCACACCCCTCCCTTCCCCCAGCTGCTCTGACAGAGAAAGACGATGGAGGCTGTCTCCTCCTGTTGGGATTTAAAGTCTGTCCTCTACTCCGTGCTAAAGTGTCACTGTGAGTTGCAGTCGACTCAGTGGCGATGACTTTGGCCTTTGAATTTAATGTAAAAAGGAGAAGGTGGGACACTCTGGTGTCCAAAGTGATGTATCCGAGTGGCTGTCGGTGCCGTTGTCCAACAGAACAACACATGGCCCAGGCGTGTCTCCTCACCATTGGTCTGTTAGCATCCATGTTGTGGCTGTGAGGCAGTCCATCTTATTGAAGGGTTCCTTGTTTTTGTCGACGCTTTGCCTACCTGCGGGAGCCCTGGAGGCACAGTGACTAAGGAGGGTTCCACCACGCCCGAACCGCCAGCCCTCCCACAGAGACACTGGGCTTCAGGGGAGATGCCCGCCTCTCTGCTCGGTCAGGCTGAGTCACTGTGGCTCAGAATCCAGGCCTTGCCCAGGGGGTTGGTCTCATGTCCTATTCGTTGATGACTTGCCCGAAGTGGCTGAGTCAGTCTTGCCTCCCTCACATATGATACATGTAGCACATTTCACTTTGAGATAGAGTCTGTTCGAGTGTTTGTTTAGGGATTGTGTTGATTTTTGTTTTAGTGCTGAGTTGATCCTTTTTTCAGGTCAGGATCGAAGAAATGAAAAAACCCCTGCTCTGAGAGTTTGAGAAGAGCATCTTGAAGAGATTACGACGCCACGCAGATTCTCAACCAACAGAGCATAATAGCTTTTGAGAAGGTTGGGTTGCTGCTGAGACTGCAGCCTGATCTTCTATGGGAAGCCCCTACAGCAAGCATCCAAACCCAAGCAGTCCCCCTGACAGGGCAGTGGGTTCTGTATTTGTCATGCAGGAGTCTTGGTGGTGCAGCGTGAGGCAGTTGGCTTCTAAGCACTAGGTCAGTGGTTCGAACCTACCAGCAGCTTCATGGGAACAACCATCCTGGCCATCTGCTTCTGTAGATTTACAGCTTTGGAAGTCTCTGGGGCAGTTCTACTGTCGACCACACAGGCTAACTTTTCCTGGGCGAGTGGCTGACAGCAGTAATTTTCTAGGAAGCAGAATAGAGTTATCCCCACCTTTCTCTTAGAGAGCATATCTAAAGTCACTTCCGCAAAGACAGTTTGAATCTACTGTACTGTTCACCTCCTAGACAAGGTTCACCTGGTGGTGTCGAACTGCAGACCTTACTGTTAACAGTTTAACTTGTCAACGTGCCACCAGGGCTCGATGATACATAAAATAGGATTTTAATCTAACCTTGGGACTATTCTCCCTCTCTGGACAATCTCTGTTGTCACTGGAGATAAGATCAGGACCATTCCACATATGAAAAGGGCCCTTTAATCAGTTGTTTTCTTTTTGTTTCTTTCGATGCCAGAAAACAGAATCTGAATGGCCTTTGTCTTGATTTCTGGCTGATGCCAGTGATTTGTCTGAGTTGTTTTGTGTATATTATTTGAAAGCCGAAAAGGAAATTTGCCTAAAATGAAGGACTTCTTCTACACCCTCCCTCTTAAGACAAATGAAATACGACTCGTGTAAAAAGCAATCGTTTCACAAGTGAGATATGGCAGAAGTGGTAAAAGCATGCCCTGCTCAAAAGCTGGGGCCCACGAAATGTAATCAAGAAAAATAAACCCAGATTCAGACAAGGAATCTGAATGTTGACCGAGGGACTGATAGGGTGACTAAAAATAAAAGGCACTGACCCAATTTTCAGGAGGTCAAAGATAAAAACCAGATTTGTGGGGCATCACGACTTTGAGACAATATGTCTGTACATTTCTAAACGTCCTGCAGAGCTCACGTACCCTCAGACAACAAAACCACCATGCATTCAAAAAGGAATATTGGGTTTAATTGAATATAATCAAATCACTCTTCAGCCATTTAAACAGCTCAAACTGTCGGTGGCTAATGGCAGTTTGTGTAGCTCTCAGTCATTCCAATCCTCAGGAGAAGATGGAAACCAAAAGAAATGAGAGATAGGGATCTAAGGAGAGGAACATTTTGAAGATGGATTTCAAAACGGGACTGTCAGCTGCCACGTCTCTGAGTAAGGAAGGAGCTGACCCCTCAGCTCGGCTCCCGTAACAAGAAGAGCCATGACCTTGGTTGGAACCAAGGTTTGCCTTGACTTCTTCATCACAGCGACGAGACGTCGTTAAAACCCTTTCTAGGTCCATCAAAGCTAATATTGCAAATTTGATGACCGCATACTTAGCTTCTAAATAGGGTAGCATCTCTATGAGAATCATCAAAGTTAAGTAAAATGGAGTGTCTCACTGAATAATGATAGGGTTTTATTAGGCGTAAGGGGGCTTGGATTCCAATTCCAATTCTGCCTCTTACGAACTACAGACATACTCCTTAGGATAGAGGTCGCTTGTCCAACTCTCAGTGGGGTGGACAGCAACCTCCCGTTAAGGATTATTGTGGGCCTCAAATGAGCGGATGGCTAGGAAAAATAAACACAAAAGTAGAAGGTCTCTTTATTGTTAACTGATTTTAGGTAACCAAAGGGCAAGAGTCTTAATTTGGTTTTGAAACCATCTCTGCCATCCACAAAAATCATGTAAAGAATACAGGGTTCTCTCCATCCCCCCACTTGCCAATCAGTATCCCAAACAGGCTTTGCTCTGTAGAACCGACAGACTAGAGAAGTGTTAGTCCTGGTAGACTAGAGAAACAAATTCATAAACATGCATATATATATAAGGAAGAGGCTTACATACAAAAGGAATGGAACATTGAGAAAGCATTCCAGCCCAAGTCCATAAGTCCGATATTAGCCCATATGTCTGATTGCAATCTATAAAGTCTTCTTCAGATTCATGAAGCAAATGCAGTGACGCTAAGACAATCACAGGCCAGTGGGTGCAGAGTCTTGTGTATCCTGTGGTGGTAAAAGCATCTGGCAGGGGCCTCTCTGTAACTTCTCTAGCATCTCAGCACTGCCAGGAGTCTCTGGGTTTTTCCGGCTTCAGAGGTCTGGTTCCATCCCGATAAGCCAATTTGGCTTCTCTGAGACATCTCACAGGGCGCCAACCTTCTGTCTTGTCAGCTACAATATCTCTTAAAAACTCAGCTGTAAGTCTCTCACACCCCTAGGGGAAATATCGCAAGATTTCCCAGAATTATCAGGAGAAAGCCATGCCAACGCAGCTCTCATTGGCTATCTCCAGATTGACTGGCTATTTTCCACCCCTACATGCTCAATTGTGAAATTGACATGAGTACATAACTGCCACACAGCCTAAGCTTAAAAGTAAATATATTCACTATATGAAAGCACTTCTCTTCTGGGAAAATGTCATTGTTCAAGGTGCCCTTTGGTGCCCTCTACACATTGAATACAGTCTTTTCCTCAGAATCTGAAGAAGACAGACCCCTTTCCTGAAGAATTCCCTGCTCTGGTTAATTGGAGATTGCTTGCCTCACAAATAGTTTAGTGAAGAAAGAAATTGATAGCTATTCTTTTCAGTGATTTTGAGTGCATAAAGGTTACTATGATGTCATCAGCCTGTCTCATGTACAAGTACAGTACCTCGTGGTCAGCATGATGGAAGGTAGGGCCACTCAGATGAGGTAGGCATTGTTTTTGCATGCATGCAGTTGCTGGTCTCAAAGGTATAGGGGGAGCTTGAGAGTCTACATGTTCAACAAGTTCCTCAATTCGGGTTTGTGTTATTACAGGTAGACTAGAGAACCAAATCCAGGGACGTTCATGTGTGTCTAAGAGAGAACTTTATATTAACGAGTCATTGTATATTAAGAAAACATCCTAACCTGGTCCAAGTCATGTCCGTGAGTCCAATATGAGCCCATATGTTCGATACTAGTCCATAAATTCTTCTTCACACTAGCACAACACATGCAACGATGCCAAATTCAGGAAGATCATAGGTCAGTGGATAGAAAGTCTTGTGGATCCAGTGGTGGTAGAAGCATCTCCGCGCTAGCATGGGTCTCCACATGACTCCTCCAGCTCCAGGGTTGTGACTACCATCAACATAGCTCCATGCGGTTTGTCAACAGGAATGTAATCCTCCTGGTGGGTGTTACCTTGTGACCTGATTGACAGGCTAGCCCTTACCCCTACATTTCTGTTTATCAAGTTGAGATGAAGTTAGGTAACTACCCCAAGTTGGCCACACTGTGGCATGGTGGTTGGCATGGTGCTGTGATGCTGGAGGCTAAGCCATCACAATTTCAAATACCAGCAGGGTCCCCAGGTTTCAGCAGAGCTTCCAAACTGAGATAGACTGAGAGGGAGGCCTGAGTACGACTTCTAAAAATCAGCCAGTAAAAACCTAAGTTAACAAACAAAAGATGCCATTTGATATAAAACTAGGTTGCAAAGTAGTTATAGCAATAGACTTGATCTTCACAGTGGTGCAGGCAGCAGTCTTGTTCTGTGATTTGTAGGGTCATCCAAGGGGAGAGCCTTCCCAACAGCACTAAAACTAACAAGCCCGGCTCCAAGAGGACCCCCAAGCAGTAGGGAATGTAAAGTTAAGGAAGCACTCGCCGAGGCCCCAGAGTTCAGCCGCCCTAAGGTTAGAGATGAGGTCAGCAAGGCCACTTCAGGCAGGCTGGAGGCTGTGGTGAAGGGGAGTGTAATAAACAAGGTGACGGTGATATGGTGAAGGGCCAGTCCGACGTGCATAGAGCTGTGATGTGAAAATGAAATCTGATCTCTCGGTCCTGGAGTGAGCAAAATGCCTGGCATGGTTGACAGATGATTTACAGTGTAGCCTTTCCTGCTCGGAGGTCAAAAATAAAGGCTTTCCTTTTGCAGATCTTTCCCACGCAGCAACTTGCGGTGCACTGGGCACGTGGTTGATGTGAACACACAGGTCTTCCTTTTCAGGAAGATGCACGAGGAAGCGTTTGTTGAACAGTTAGGAACGGGTCATATGGGAATCCCGTGAGCCAGGATGGGAAGGAAATTCCCCTTTGAGGGAAAGGCTGCTAGAACCAGAATTGCAAAACATCTCAACCCGGGCGGGGCAGGGGGGTGTTCAGACTCAATCCCAGAGGAGAGAAAGGCTTGCAAATCACCCCCACGTTTTCTATGGACCATAACAGTGCTATGATCACTTCACTGCATAGACAAAATGTGGCATTCCACCTCTTGTGTAAGAAGATGGAGTTCTCTCACCCAAATAGGCTTAGCATATGAAAGAGATACTTCAGTAATTATGATGGAACCCATAGAAGAGGCTTTATCTCATGTCTGTAAACTTCTTTTTCTAGAGAACTCAGAAATGTGGTAACTACTGTTCTTAAGAATTTGGGTAAGGATTAATAATTAAAAGAAGGGTAGTATGTGAACTATCTAGAATTCACCAATTTCCCTGTTAGCGGTCCATTTATGATTTCATTTCTTTTCAAAGAACACTTGTGGAATTTTATTTCTTCCAGAGGAGTCGGGGGCGGGGGGGAGCTAGTTTTCTAAAGCACTATTAAGCATTTCCTTTGATATTCCTTTCTTTAAGATATTTTAAATATTTTGAGTAACCTCTCAGTGGATTCTTTTTCTATTGCTGTTTTTATTTTCTTTGTATTTATTCTCAGTATGTCTAATATAAGAGACCTGGAAGGGCTGAGCCCCGGTGGCGTAGTGGTTGTGTGCGGGACTGCGGCCCACTGGGACGGAGGTTCAATTCCAGCAGTGGGGCTGGGCCTCCAACTCCCACCGCCGGAGAGCAGTGATGCCCCCCCCCCCCCAAAAAAAAGAGAGAGAAACCTGGAATGGTGCAAACCCTGAAGCACTCAGCTGTGAATCCCCAAAGTTGGCATTTTGACCCCACCTGGAGGGGCTTTTGAAAGACCCCAGCTTAGAAACCCCCCCCCCCCGCCCCCCAAGACCAGCCCTCCTCTGCACACTTGTGGTCATAAATCAGAATGCCCGCCATGGGAACGAGCACTAACCATAGCACATCTGATCAGCAACCTCAAAAGGCCAGGTGATCCTGTCCCAGTGTACTCCACAGCTTAGGCTGCCTAGCCTTCGTCATTACTGCTTAAGCCATAGGTTAAATATTAACATTGTTGAAACGCATAAAAATATTTGCACTCTAACTTTTA
This sequence comes from Nesogale talazaci, assembly GCA_004026705.1. Classification (NCBI taxonomy): domain Eukaryota; kingdom Metazoa; phylum Chordata; class Mammalia; order Afrosoricida; family Tenrecidae; genus Nesogale; species Nesogale talazaci. Next base: position 20,619 of record PVJH01009577.1, read on the forward strand.
ATTGCCCAGATACTATAAAAGAAAATATTTGACAGACGAGGTTATTGTTGTAATTTTGGCCTTTAGACAAAAATGAGGAGTTGAGGAAAAATAAGCCTACTCTTTTAACTTAAAAGGGCAGTTGGCGGGCTGAGCCCCGGTGGCGTAGTGGTTGTGCGCGGGATTGCGGCCACTGGGACGGCGGTTCAATTCCAGCAGTGGGACTGGGCCTCCTACTCCAGCATGGCAAGAGTGTGGTTTCTGTATGATTAGTCTCAGCATGAGAGTCAAAGACAAAATCCCAGTCAGAATTAGCAATGAAGTCATCGCATTTGGTGCCAGGTTGTCGCTTACGCCGAATTGCCCAGTGCCAACTTTATTAGCCGTCGGTAAAATTCCAAGCCCATCATAATGTCAAGAGGTGGCTGGCTGCTTTAGACATTTTAAGATCATAGAATGGATTCCTTCTTGAATGGCAATCCATCATTTCGCCCTCTTCTCCCCTCGCCCACCTTCCTTAAAACCACCTTCTGGCTTCATTGTTCCCAATCCGAGAGCTGGAGATGGTTGGTGATTCCTGAACCTCTTTGGTGACACTGAGATGGAAGCGGGAGCAACATGCACCCCCACTCCCCCTGGGAAAGATACTGCTTTTTCTCAGTGCTTTCATTTCTTTCCCCTTCATATGCTGAGAATTATTGTAATAAAAATTAAACCCCCCAGGGCTTGCCATTCTGCTGGCTTTGGGGGAAACTCCCTCTGGACAATACAGCAGATGAGTGAGGAAAGGGACACAGGATATCGCCCCACCTGAATTACCCGGGGCAGGACAGGGGTGGGCATTGCCCCCGTGACTGCTCCAAGCTACCCTTTTATTGCCAGTGGTTGAGAAGATACAGGACCCCATCCGCTTCCCATGCATAGGAAGTGCCAACTTGGAAGACAAAGATAATAACCCTTCCCTGGGGTTAGCAGTAATTAATTTAGTCAGCCATTAGCTCGGCAGATGGCATATGGATTTTATGTGAAGACGACAGTGCCGATTTTTAGGGCTGAGTTATGTTTCTAAGGTGTGGTTTCTGCATTGACTTTACTGTGTGCATGAACAAGCAAATGAGGACAGTGACAATAAGCCCACTTCTGTGAGCCTGTGTGACACGTGAACTCCCAGGGACGATGCATGGAGGTTGGTTGGCATTTACCACCTGGGACTTGGCTTTCTGGAAGAAAGTTGGAATGTGCAACTCCCTCTATAGTCTTCTTGGAAGCCTGCGGGGTGATCCTAGCCCCGTCCTGTGGGGTCGCCAGGCATCGGCTCACTGGCAGTGAATGAGTGACTTGGCTCTCAGTACTAGCCCTGCTGAACCACACTTAAGCCATCTCTCCCACCGTTAGTTACAGGAAAGAAAGGCTCGTGATCTACTGTTGAAAAATCAACCGGTGAAAACCCTGTGTCTCACCATGATCCAGTCCCCAACCCAGTCGGAACTTTTGCGCATGAGGCAGCATTTCATTCCTTTGTGTCTGGAATCGTGGATTGGAAGTCCATCCCACGGCAGCTAACGGCAGCAAAGGAGCATGAGGCCTGCTTCCCAAGTTTGAGGGGAGAGTCAGGGAAAAGGGCAATTTTGCTGTCCTTTTAGAGTTTTCATTTATTACCACAGATGGGCAATAATGAAAGCAGAAGGTAAAGATGTGCAGCCGGGGAAGGCCCATTTCCGTGTGGCAACAGTACCCCAAAGTGCCCAGACGAAGAGGACGGCATGTACAGCTCGGAGCCACCGAGCTCTTCGGTATAGAGATGGTCAGCTCAGATTATGGAGGCATTCTGCATCAGCCGATGGTGTGTGGGCTGATCTCTGTAGAAAATGGGGAAAAGCCAGCTATCCAATCCTCAGTCTGTAGAATGAGTGTGTGGAACAGGGAGGGAGAAAAGGAGTGGGGAGAGACTCCTTCAAGGAGAGAAATGGAGGACCATCTCAGTTTTCCAGGTAATATAGTTATGATGTGTCCCAGCAAGGCCAGTGGTAGTGGGAAAGGGAAACAAGATCTGGCTAAAAGATCATTCAGCTCTTTGGGTATTCAATTCATTGGGTGGTTCTGAAGGTTTCCAGTCTGATTGGACTGTAATGCTGCCTTGATGAGAAACAGGAAACCAGGAGGGAAAACGGTCATTGAGTACAATTGGGACATGCTAATTTTGTGGATCATGAGGGATTGCTTTGTTAAAAAAAATAACCTCCTGCATCTAGCCAGCTATGGGAAATATCTGAACAAGAGCCAGAAGGAGACAGCCAAGCGAGGGAAATAGATTTCCGATTTATCGAAAAGTAGTAGCTCCTTGCAATTTCCACGGTTATGACAGGGGAGGGCACCATGGGGGCAAAGGTGTAAGGGAAAAGACGCAACTCAGACAGTAAAGGAATTCCTTACTCCGTCGTGGGACATGGGGTGGGGTGGAATTCCAGATGGAGAGGGGGGGTCAGTGATGAAAAAGACACTGGAAACAACATGGCCCAAGTGAGGTCACGAGCAGATAGCAGTGAGGGGTGGGGGGTTAGGGGGGTGTCAGACCCATCTCAAGATGAGCACCAAGGCACTCAATTGTCATTCCAGCATAGTCCTCTCTCATCTAGTAAGTGGCTTGCAGTCAAAATCACAAGATTTATATAACAGAAATAATTTATTAAATCAGGCACTGGCAAACTTATTAGCCATTACCCATGACATGAAAAAGTTGGAAGCCTGGTGAATGTCTTTTATCTGTACGGCAAAGGTCATTGGAGGCATCAAACATTGAATTTTAGATTGGAGCTGTAAAGAACAGATATATAACTCAAATTAGACTTCAGAAAGGTATAATTTACTCAGATTTCTGTCTTTTACAGCGATATCTTATAATAAAACTGACTCCTTATGAGAACATTCACTGCATGCTTTAAAGCTGTTCTATCCAATTATTTTAATGATATGTATGATCAAAATTTTAAATGTTCAGATTTCTCTGGGATCTTCTTTAAAAAGGGTTTAAAGAATGACAGTAAAAAGATTACAAATCAGATTTAAATCGTGGTTTCATGTTCTGTGATACCAACAGTAACCTGTGATTGGTTTGAAACAATAATACAGTATGATTAGAAAATATAATATTCAGATTACACTAATATTATTGCTACTAGTCTATGTGCTATCCATGGACCTCTAACTGAAGGGGGAACACACTAAGGTCAGTGTTTGACAGCATAATATTCAAATTTGAAGCTTACGATATTATTGAGTCAGTTTCTTAAAGCAATACCATAGTTGGTCCTGTGTCACTTTCTAACATTCTCTCCCCCACCTCCCTGGAAAAATGTATATCGATTTAAAAAAATCTATTATTTGAAGGTTTTCATAAACTATAAGAACTTAAGGTAAGTTGATGTGTTCCATAAAAAATGTGTTTAGTCAATTTAACATGGAATACTATTAGCAATTTTTCCAAAAAAAGGAAAGCAGGAGAGCAGATCAGGTTACACGAGAGGAATGTGGGAACCAGTGATATTCAGCCAGCAAAGAAAGGGTGGGAGCTGAGCATAACATCTTCAGAGCTGCATCTGGAAGGGCGAGAAGCCAGTTTCTGCACTGCCTCCGAGCATGGATCATGTAGCATCAGGAGGCCCATTAGTTCACAGCAAGGAGAACTGTGCAAAACAGGACAGGCTGCCTGGCAGCTGCACAAGCATTGGCCTTGCAAGTATTCCAGGAGAGGTTTCAGGTCCACTGAACACATCCTTTGACTTAAAAGAAATTGTCCTTTGTGCACCTCTGCCATGTCACTCACATTAGCACCCCGCCAAAGCACTTGGTGTGATCATTTGTGTATCGTGTTTCAGAAGAGGAGGCGGTGGCAATTTAACTCTTATGGTGCAGTGTTTGAGAATGTGAGTTGTTGGAGCCATTCTTTCTGGGTTCACATCCCACCGCCGGCACGCTGTGTAAGATGGCGTGACTTGTGTGCCCCAGTCTTCACACCTGTACGGCGGAGATAGAATCCCCGGGGGATGGAAACAGATAGTGTACTCAACTGTTAACTGCAAGGTTGGAGGTTCACCTCCACCCAAAAGTGCCTCAGAATGAAGGTCTTGGTGATTCTTCTTTAGAAAAACCAGCCATTGAAAATGATGTCGTTGGCGTAAGATATGAAAATAATAATAATTTAGAAATTATCAACGGTTCATGAAGGCAGGAGGATGGGTGGGAGAGGCAAGAAAAAAATGAGCTGATACCAGGGGGCTCAAGTAGAAAGAAAAAATGATTTCAAGGGTTCAAGCGGATGATGGCAGCATAAGTACAAATGAGCTTGACAGAATGGATGTATGGATTGTTAAAAGAGCTAAAAGAGCTCCCAATAAAATGGTTTTCTTTAAAAAAAAAAAAAAGGTAACTATCTGTTGGAATTGACCTAATGACAGTGAATTTGGTTTGTTTTTTCTGACTGCCTCATGTTGCTCAAACAAGACTTTTTTTTTTTTAATGATAAGGAGCACATGGGGTTGCGTAGAATCAGAGTACCTTCCTAGGCCATTGTTTTGTTTTTTAAGATGGAGATGATACTGGTAGTCAAATCACGGCTGTAAGTGAGATTCAAGCGAGGAACTCAGGCCGTGCTGGCTGCTGCTGCTGCTGCGGGTGTGATGGTTGTTGCTGACCACAGTGCTGTTTTTGTTTTATGTAGATGAACTGCTTCAGAAAGAGCAAAACTACTCCGATGATGTCTTGGCCAACATGATCAGTGAACCAAGAATCAGCTATGGAAATGACGCGCTCATGCCATCTTTGACTGAAACGAAAACCACGGTGGAGCTTCTTCCTGTGAATGGGGAGTTCAGTCTGGATGATCTCCAGCCCTGGCATCCTTTTGGGGTTGACTCTGTGCCAGCCAATACAGAAAATGAAGGTAAGAGCCCGGGAGGGCAGCAGAGCATGTTAGTCTGTTAACCCCCTGCCTGCTTACCTACATCTACAAATTATGCACACACCTACACATACAGATCATAGACAAATGTGGGAGAAGGGTCTGTTGTGTTTTTTTAATGTTCTTGAGCAGTGACTTTTGATAGGAACATTTTAAAATTTTTTATCTCTGAGAGGAATTTTGTGGCTTCTGAACAATTTTTACCTTCTTTTTGTGAGATAGTAACCTGGAATTTCCACCTTCAGAAAAAAGAATGCAAGACTAGAGATTTGAAAGACACCAAAATAATCTTCGTGGGCATTTCTTCTTATATGGAACTTCAGATTACATTAAATTCTGAGGACAAAGAATAAGGACAACTTCCAAATAAATTGTCATTTGGCATAACATTTGCACAATTTATAAAGTTAAATGTAAGGCATCAAACCAAATTAGGATGCACGTTGCTTTAAATCTTTTCCATGATGATGGCTCAAAGGAAAATGTTCTCTACATCTATATAAATCTGAACAGAAATTGCCAATTAATATTTATTTAAGAAACATCTGTCATGTTTATTTTGTTTTGAGAATATTTCCTGTTCCATATCACTGCTACATATTCCATAGTGTGAAATTGAAAACACTTGGAAACCTTGATTTCTAATATAATTGGCATCCTTTTCAAAGCAACAAACTTTGATAGTAGTTTTTTTTTTTCATCATTTAAATGTTTTTTGAGAGTAAATCATTTTTATTTTACAAAAATCATTAGTGTTGGTCTATTTTTGATCATCTTATTGGGGGCTGGCTCCTGCGGCTCTTATAACAATCCATACGTCCATTGTGTCAAGCACATTTCTATATATGTTGCCATCATACTTATCAAAAACTTTATACTTGAGCCCTTCATATCAGCTCCTCAATTTTTACCAACCCATCCTCCCTCATGAACCCTTCATAATTAATAAATTATTATTATTTTCATATCTTACACTGACTGTTATCTCCTTTCACCCACATTTCTTTTTTTTTTTTTGTCCCCCTTGACGGGGATGGTTAACATTTATCATTGTGATCGGGTCCCCCATTCTTATCCTACTTCCCCCTACACTCGTGAGAGAGTTCTATTTTTGATAACTGAAAAATACAATCCATACACTCCTCAGAGATTAGAAGTTATGTGCACTCGAGAGGTTGTGTTTTTGTTTGTCTGTTTTTAAGAACTACTACAGAAAATCTTATGTAAGCTGATTGCCTAATGTGAATAATTTCCTTAATTTGAAAAAGAACACCTCATAGTAATAGCTTTATGAAGTAGCAATATGATTTATGAAGAACACCTCATAGTAATAGCTTTATGAAGTAGCAAAAAGTAAAAGTAACTAGGATTTTATATGTTTTCAAAAATAATTCTTACACAGAGGAAAGTGTTTTTAAGCTATTTAGTTACTAAAGGCTTAGGTAACTTATTAAATAATATTATTATAAGGTGGTTATATTAAATAATATTATTATAAGGTGGTTAATAATAATATATTATTATTATAAGTTGGTTGTGTCACCGTTTACAGGTAAGATACATTTTGACTTCTTCAGATTCTCACCATTCATCCCTAATGAGAAATTTGGTATCTAATCTCATTTATGTAAACTGAGTTTATAAAAATCTGGGATTTTTCCTTTAGAATGTTAAGATGTTTCATTGATTGGGACATAGGCAGCATCTCTGGACACTAATGTGCCTTCTTTGGTACAAAATTAACTCTGATAATAGGCTCTGTTTGCCAGATTCAGTGTTCAGTGTTTTGTTTATCATTTCTGTCCTGGTCTCACATACTAATGAAAAAAACTTAAATCTCTAGATTGTACTTATTTTAGTTAAAATTACTTCTGGTTTTGAAAGCCTACTTATGTCCAACATGACAATAAACTTCAACTTAGTCTATTTCTAATCAATTCTAAAGCTTTCAGACATTCTCACTTGTCTTACAAATATATCGTTTTGTACATGTTAAAATGTTCCTGTTATGTCTTGATTTTGGAATAGAGGATAAAATATGCATTAGCCTATCTAACACACAAATAGTGGAACATAAAAGTTGAAATGTGTTTATAATAAACATTATGGGAAGAAACAGTGGCCAAAAGCCAAGGTAATTTAGCACCAGAGTGAGATAATTGTCTGTATAGAGTTATAAAACTTTAAATAGGGCTGAGCCCCGGTGGTGTAAGTGGTTGAGTGCAGAACTGCAGCCCGCAGGCTTGGCAGTTCAAATCCAGCGGCAGCTGGGTAGCGCCCATGACCACCAGAGGCAGTGATGCCCCCCCCAAAAAAAAAAACTTTAAATATTGTAAATCCTTGAGGGATAGTCATTGTACATAGTCTTAGGAATTAAGAGGCACTCCCAATCCTAGTCTGTAGTAGCCCTGTGGGAGTTCTTATTGAAATACATTTGGTGAACTCAGTGGAACACAAGTTCCCCTTAGCACAAGACACAACAGCAACACATTTTACATAATCATGGAAGGCATTTCATTTCCTAAATGTCAGATTTTCCAGTTACTTTCTCACAGTGCTGATAACTTCTTTACTTCTTTGTGAAACATCAACCTCCCTATTTCTTTGGTGGCTTTAACAGGGTTGATTTAACTTTCCATTCATTCCCCACGTTGTTACTGTGGTAAAAAGTTCCCTTGTAAGAATTAATACCAAGCTAGTTCCAAGGAGTTGGAGATTAAAGAAATCTCCAAAGTCCAAATCTTCCAAGATACTCGTTTGTACCATTTCCCCCTCTGTCTCCCACTCCTTTGAGCAGATTTCCTCATTTTTCCGTGTTCTATGAAATCTCTACAGTGTCCCACAGAAATTCTCGAAAGTTTGAGCAAATGTCTCATGTGGTGGTGGGTGCTGCGGTCCCAGAATCTGAAGTCAGACATGCATAAATCAGATGCTGGGGCCAGAGACAAGCTCCCTCCTTGGCTCTTGCCAGTAATGAAATCACATCCCTGTATCTCAGAGGGCTCATTTGATATGCCCAGAATGACACTACAGGGAATCCTGTTCACAATTACTCACAGGCTAATCCTATCAGCATCTTCCCCCACCTCTTTCTCAGACCCACACAGGGAAAGGTCATTTTCTGGGAGTTATATGCTGTAATCAAATTAATATATAATGCTTCAATAAAGTATGATCCATCTATTCCCCACCACTGAACTGTGTATTATCTATGCAAATATGACCTGGAGCCTCAGGCAAATATGACCTGGAGCCTCAGGCAACTATGACCTGGAGCCTCAGCCTAGGCCTTGGCTTCCTTCTAATCTTAATATGCCAGGATTTTTCACAGGCCACTCCAGAAGTAACATTTCTGCTCTCAGCTGTAGCATATCATACCTTACATCCATTACAAAAAACAGTAACCAAGATAGCCATTAAACAAAAAGGATGGTCCATGTCATACCCTCTACAAAGATCAGATCTTAAGCTCATCCTGTTTTCCTTCCTTAGCAGATAATGCCTTCCAAAATGGGACTATAGACACAGGCTTATGAAGTCCAGAATTATATCGCATAAGGGATTATAGCTGGAAGGGTCATATTAGTTGAGTATAACTCAGTTATTATAAATAAGACCAACCTTGAGACAAAAGTACTTAAGGCTTTTTGCTTCTTAAGTTATGGTTCACAACACTGTCAGAACCTAACACCCCTTTTATAGTATGTATTTTTACGTCTCCTGAACTATCTTTGAGACGCTCTGAGGGTGACTGTTAACTGCAAGGTCAGTAGTTGGAAACACCTGCCACTGCCTGGGAGAAAGACCAGGCTTTCTGCTTTTGTAAAGAGTGACCGTATTGGAAACCCGCACGGATGACTGGTCTACTCGGTCCTGTCGGGTCGCTGTGACTTGCCATCGACTCAAGAGCACTGAGTTTGAGTTTGGTGTTTCTTAGCCGTCTTTATATAAAATTAACTGGAAAACCACTTAATGGGAGAAAACAGTATATAATGGAACTCATATAGAAATGCTCATGCCCACTAGTAGTTGAAGAGGAAGGTAGATAAATGTGACCAATACAGATTCATCCTGCAGGGAGAGGCTTGAGGTGATTCTCATTTTATTAGCAGCGATGACCCTGGCAGCAGCAATGGTGATTTTTCAAAAGTTCTCAATGACTCTTGACAAAACTCAGAGTTATCTGTTCTTTTATAAGTTTACTCCCTGGTGTGTTCTTAGGGGAAAAAAATCAGCATATGCTAAAACTGCAAACATGCCTGTGTTTTCCCTTACCTGTTAGATTCTGAACTCATATAATCATAAGTCCTTGCAAGTTCAACCGGAAGTTAGAAAGTTACGCAAGCCACAGAAGCATTCTTCACTGGGTCCGGTTGCCCATGCAAAGTATCAAATACTATCCTCAGTCGCTGGCAATAAGAGCCCCCTTTCCCCTTGTCATAGTGATGACCAGAAACAACTCCATACCCCCCACATCCCACCCCCACTCTCCTGAAGGAAGCAGATCTGGGTTTTAAGCCGAGCTCTGCTGTGAGACTGTGGGAAAGTTTCTTCGGCTGCTCCCTAGTCTGTACAAAAAGTTTGACATTACTCCCAAAATCAGTTATCATGTCTGATCATTCCATGAAAAACGACCCCATGCCCAACCATGCTGCCATCTAGGCCTAGATATTGCCCTGGATCCATTTCAGATCAGGCCATTCTGATCTACTAGGTTCGCATTGGTTGATTTTTATAAGTAGATTGCCATACTTTTCTTCCTATGTACCCTCAGTCTGAAAGCTCTGCTGAAACCTATTCAGCATGACGACAACATCATCATGGTCACTGGTGGTGTTTTTTCTTAAACAGTTTTACTGACATGTAATTCACATATCAAATAGCACAATGACTTACACATACTTTAAAAAGCTGTGCAGTCATCACACAATCAAGTTTGTTTATTTATTTTAGTGAGACCAGCATTCTGTTGGAGACGCTGATCAACTTACATCAAGGGGATTCACCCATGTGGCCCTAAAAAAATTCCTTAAAGTGGAAGACTACACGAGATTGTAGGAACGTGCATTTTTCACCTCTGCTTTAGCTCTTGCCTCTCCCCAGAATCATTTTTATTACTCCCTCTGCATTTTGTACACAGGAGCATGTACACTGAGCTAATGGAAACATTCAAAATCCTCAAAGGATTTCATTTCATTGTTCATGCAGTCCTTATCTCCAGACTTCCAACACGAGTTGTTTTTCTTTAGAACAATTTGTCAAAATCCAGAAACAAAGTCAGACGCCCAGGAAATCTTTTAAATGAACACAGGCCTTCAGTACTATAGCCTCTGAAATGACTGCCCTCGGCCCAAAGAAATTCTTATACTTCGGATCTCAGAGTGGCAGAAAGGAAGGAAGGGGGTGCTGAGATAACACTTGGTCTCCTGAACATGAACTGATGTAATGGAAGCTTTTGTGCCAGTAACAGCAGCCTGGCAGCCGAGGGCAGCGCCCATCACCAGCAGAGGTCTTTGTGGCCACGTATGCCCCTCTCTGTGCACACACAGAGGCCTCACAGATTTTTGTAAGGCTGGCTGCATGGCTGTGTAGAGCGAATTGCGCTTTAGTATGTTAATTTGTTTGTTTTGTTTTGTTTCATGCCTTCCTTTTGTAAAATGTAGCTCACAAGACACCTGCAGAGGGGAATACATCTGCTAATGACTTAACAGTGTGTAAGACTGTCTCTTCTGTTCCTTGTTTGCTCTTTAAGTGTGGTTTGCTGTGTTCTAACCTGTGTCTTCAGGGAATTCTCAGAAAGTATATTAACCCTTCAGTGGCTTTTACCAAGAGCGATAGAGTCTCTCCCTCTGAGTTATGGCAGATGAGGAAAAAAGATGAACTCTAAATGAACTATCAGACGCTCCTGTGGCATGGTGCTTAGGCACTGAGCTGCCGTTCACAAGCTTGCTAGTTCCGTGGGAGGAAGACCGGGCTTTCGGCTCCCTTAAACAGTCAGTCTCAGAAGCCACAGGGGTCACTGGGAGTAAGCAATGACGAATGGCAGTGAGTTTGATTTGTTTGTTTTGTTGTTGTTGTTGTTGTTGTTGTTTGTATAAAGGTATCTCGTTGCTTTGGTGAACCTATGAGTTGCAGAAAGAGTTTTATCTTATTCCAGTTCACAAATCAAATAGGGGACCGCCGCTCAGCAAGACTGTCCAGTAAATGGGCTATTTAGTAAATAACAATGGTAGTGTTTTCAAGAGCTTTTCAGAGCAGTTTTCTAAGGTCTTTTCACGTGTGCCTCCCTGTAGTTCCATTTGCCAAGGCCCCTGATATTGGCAATGCTGGGGCGACAGGTGAAGTGACAGCCAGCCCGCAGCTGCCACCACCCTCCGCGCGCCGCCCCTCGGCCGCCAGTGTCTCCGCTGTCATGGACCAGGGCACTTGTCTGATCTCTCTTTCTTGTTGGTTGTGGCAAAACAGAAGTCATACAACGCTTGCCAACTCGGTGCTTTTCACATGTACAATCCAGCGGTGTCCGTTACATCAGTCATGCGCAACCATCTCCAGCGCCCGTTGCAAACCTCCCATCACCATACACAAAAACTCATCGCTTCTGAAAACAGTGACTGGCTCCCCCGTCCTCCCTGGCCCCCACCCCTGCTAACCATGCATCGACTTGGGCCTCCCTCCATCTGCCTGCCCTGGACATTCCGCTGACGGGAGATCATGCGAGTCCCGTCCCGTTGTGATTGACTGGCTTTGGTCCGCTTCGCTTTCCTCTTTTGATTTCATCCAAATCCCTCTGTGCTCTCAGAAACATTATTTTCTCACCTTCCTTCTCATATGTCAAATACTTGTCTTGCTGCCGCTTTCCTCCCCCTCGCTGATCTTGCCAGTCAGTGTGTGGCATTCAAAATAGATTTGGGCTTATCAGCCCCACCTTTGAATGCCTGCACGCAGGCAGTGCGCTTCAGGAAGCTGTGTTTGTGGCCGCCGCTGGTCAGATTGCCCTCCCATCGAGCACATGTCACTTCCTCTCAACACCTGTGCTCTCGCTCGCGCTCTTGCTGTCTTACCTTGTTCATAGCCAGCGCCTTCCCCAAGGGCTTTTCCTCTCCCTCACCCGCATTTGCCCCTTGCCTCTTCAACTCTAAAGCCTTTGTTCCTCCCTCCACCAAAGGCTAGATAGGGTAAAGTCTGAGAAGGAGATAGTCTTTAAGAATCCAGCTACCGGTGAGCCATGGTGGTCACTGACGTACCATGTGTAATGCTGCGTTTCTGCAGACCCGGGATACACACAAAAGAAAAGGTACGAAAGTCAACAAGTCCTGGAAGAACCAGTCAGACCTCACATATTTGGATGTTGCCTCCTCTTTCAAACAGAAGCCAGCCTTCGGACAAGAGAGAGCGAGAAGCCCCTAGGTTCATTCACCTCTTCCACCCCTCAATCTGGGGACAACTCGGACTCACTAAATGGCAAAGGAGGTGGCGAAACTTTCCTCTCTTGATAAATTCTTATTTGCATTTCCCCTGGAGCGCCAATAAAGTCCTTGTCTACTTAATTACCTATTAAGTATGACAAGATTGTACAGTAGTAAAAGGAGATCTCTTTAAAGATTTTCCACTGGGCTGGGTATAAGATATTTCATACCTAAACAAAAGGCAAAAAACTCTCTGTATACAAACACAGAGGAAAATCCACAGTCCCCAGTCCCTCTTCTTGGATGTCCACTTGTATCCTGGTGGCTGTTTTTATTAGACATTTAAGGAGTTGGGCTGGCACATCACTGGCAATGTCTTTTGAAGTGGTACCCCTTCCACTCCTTTACGTGTGGGATAAACTCACTGTAGTTCTTTTCTAGCTGCTCCTGTTTTGATAAGTTGTGTATTGCACTTGCTTTTCTTTGCTCTGTGTTCCGGAGCCATGACTTACCGTCTCGATTTGTCTCGTTTGCTTTCTGTGCCTCTTGCTTCCTGTGCCCAGTTGAGCCTGTTGATGCCCGCCCAGCTGCTGACCGAGGACTGACCACGCGACCAGGTATCGACTCGCTTCCCTCCTCCCTCTCAGCCTCCCCTGCTGCAGCTTCCGCAGCCCCTTTCTTCACGAGGAGCCTCTTACCATCAGAACGCCGGCCAGATCAGAGTTGA
>PVJH01009577.1:33787-78337 GCA_004026705.1 Nesogale talazaci
AGGGGTGGGTTGCAGTAAATAAACAGGTATAGATAACCAGTCTGGAGGGGCGGGGGGAGGAAGCCCCCGCTGATTCAGACGTCTCGTGTGGTGGTGACTTAGTCACTGCTATGTGGACGTCAGTTCTTTTCTTTCTTTTTTCAGTACCCGGATGGGTTCTCTTCCCACTGAGCTGGGCTCCAACTTCAGTCGCTGACTGGGGTGGAGGTGTGATTGCCTAAAATATCTGAACTGGGATACATTCAGAGTCAGAAAGACCAACTCTCCCCCGTGAAGTTATATATACTGACTCCCCGGGAGAACTTGGCATGGCACTGCACGTGCAGGCACATCATTTTGTACAGAAGCCCGTTTTTAAAAAATATTGCTTACAAATGCCATTCGCACCAGAAGACATGCATCTCTGGGCCATCCCCCAAGCCTTAAGCAGTAACAAATGGTCCACCTTTGTGCTCTGTTTGTCTTTTGCTCCACGGTAGTTGTAAGAATAATTTCATCGCATGACAGCAGAATCTCTCTGCTCTACGCAGGATGTTGTTCGACGGATCGTACCCAGGGTTGTCAGGGGATCACGAAGTGGAGGGAAGGTATCAAACTGATCATTCTGGACCCTTGAGGAGAATTTACTCATCTCTTCCATATTTATTTTCTTCTCTCTCCTCACACTGTCTCTGTGCGGAGGTCAGGGAACATGAAGCGCACAGGAACACACAGAGGTGACCGACCATGGCTCCCAGGTGCAGACAGAGTCAGCAGCAGTTGCCTCTTTCAAATCAGGGCAAGTTCCAGGCATGCCTGCCCTCTAAGCAGAGTCACCCTTGAGATGACTCAGAGTCTGCGTGGTGACGCCTGGATGCTTCACCCTCTGATTCACAGTGGCAGCAAGTTACAATGGAGTGGCGTATGCCTTGCCAGCCCTCTGTCAAGCTGGAGACAGGTTATTATAAGTTGGAGACAGAGTCAGCTCGTCCTCTTTATTGACAGTGTCACCTAGTTCAGTGGAAGGAGCCATCAGTTGGTATGCCCATCCTACTCAGGCATGTGATGGGGCCCCCGGCTGAGGGTGACTTCTGTTCAAATCGTAGCCCCCAACAGCTCAGAGAACGGTCATGGACCTGGGTGTTTTCTTCATGGTGCTTCCACCTTTGTTTTTCAAGTCAGAATACTTCCATTTACGAGGATAAAATGTGATTTAGAAGCACTGGTTTAAAGGATTTTATTAAATTCTTTCATTTGATAAGGCAGGTACCCGCCCCCCCCTTTTTTTTATTCTAACAGGAGAATGAATTATGTTTCCAAAAGTTTCGCAACAAAAATGATCTGCTTTGAGTTGTTAGAAGTATATAAAAACCTCAAATCTTTGTTGGAACAGTATCTTGGAAGTCTCTTTTAAATGTATATTTAAACATCTATTAAACATGTTTTAAATGCTGTAAAAAGTTCAAATAAATTAAATAATATAATAAGGTCCCTGTTCTCCGGAAATGGAAGACGATTTGCATATTTTTAAGTGTGAGACGGGATTAACAAGGCAAGGGAAGGGAAAGCAACAGAAAGGACAAGCACTCGTGTTCTACCGTGTGAGCAGAAAGAGTAATAGCCAACGGTGTGTGAACCAGACTTGAAAGAGGTCGCCTTCTGGAGAGGTTTTGGACAATTTGAGGTGCACGGAGTGGCAGGGTGAGACTCTTGGGATAGACACAAGAGAATGTCCTTTACTAAGATCGATTCCTTATATAAAGCTTGAGCCTCCTCTCCCTCGCCCAATAATGATGAACCCTGTGAGGAAAAGAAGGCTCAGGTATTCATTGAGAGTGATTCTCATTTCCATTTTTACTGGCTGTGGATTGTGTGTGTCAGTCAAGGTGAGTCTCCTGAGCACGTGGACTCACTGCCTGGGTTTTGAGCAGCGTTAGTGAGTGGGGACATGTCATGAGACCACACACTTGTTTCTCCTGTGCCCGATTCTATCTTTAGGCTCTCCAGACGGAGGACTCCTTTTCAGACTTATCAGAGCCTACTACTCAAGTAATGCCATTGATTTTGAATTGTCATTTATCTGCCATGCCCCTTCTCTCCAGCCTCTGGAAATCTCTAATGGGCTTTGCTTTGTGCACTTGCATATTCTGAGGATTTCTGGATTGTTGTGCAAATGGCATCAGGCACTGTGATTGTTCCCCTCTTTTGAAACAAGTATACAGAGGTGGGATTTTGTTGTTGTTCTTTTTTTGCACACATACCCACCATCTTCTGATACCCCTGGGACCCTCTTATCAGTATAATCACTGCTGAAGAAAATTGCTATTGGGAAAAAGCAGGACATGATAAATTCTTCAATATGGGTTTCCAATAGAGAACAAGGTAATTCCAGTGGTGGTCTCTGGTCAAAGTGGACAAGCCAGAGCAGCCATTGCAGTTATGCCTCCTGGCTTTTTTCCAGGGTGGAAAATATAGACTCTGAAACCTTTACACCACCTAATGAGAATAAAGACAAAAAATGCATTAGCACCCTCTTCACATGAGATAGAAAGCTACCTCTTTGATTAGAATTATAACCACTCTTTACCAGTCCTAATAAAAGTGACCTCAGGTCTTAGAAGAGGTGTCATGAAAAGCAGACACCCCATTACCACCACCCGCCAACACCCAAGTGACCCACAGGGACTCTTAATACATCATAACTAAAGTACACAGCATATTCAATGACATACAATATCATCTTATTTTGATACTATGCCCCTATAGACAAGCATGTTCATTTCTTTCCTCCTCTACTGAGATTTGTTTTATATATAGAAAATCCTTTCAATATGAACTAGCAAAGACTATTTCTCAGAGAGTCTCTCAAGCTACTAAGCTATTAACATTATCTCAGATGCTAACCAACTTCATGAATTTTGTTTATTTTAAATATTCGAACAGCAAAAGTATTCTCAGGATGCTTTTGGAAAGGGTCAGGGTTATAAAATTTTGAGTGGACAGTTGATTCTTTACTTATTTTTCAGTGTAGTCACAGCCCACAAATCTAAAGTGGTAGACTGTTCAAGAGGACTTTTTAAAAACTCTCAGAAGTATACATTTAGCTATTTTGCTACAGTCCGGAGTCGATCAAGATGGGAAAAGAAAGCACTAGCCTCCTGTGTTACCTGCCCTCAAGGAGGGCAGATGTGTCTATATCCAGAGCTCTTGTGATAGAGCGGCTACACGCCGGGCTGCTCACTTCAAGGTCCGTACTTCGGAGACCAACGCAGGCTGCTCTGCAGAGAAAGACAGACTTTCTCCTCCCAGGCAGGGTTGCAGTCTCAAAGGCCATTGTGGCACTCAGCCAGCACCAACTTGAGGATAATGAGTTAGCTTTTGGTTTGAAGGACACTTAGTCACGGTGCTGGGTAAGCTTTGCACTGGAAAGGGAGTGGTTCTAGGCCATTCCACAGAAGGCTATCTGTCCCGTACAGTTCTACATTCTCAGAAACCTTACATAGGGTCCCTGTGAATCAGCCTTGACTTACTGAGTGTGAGTTCACATTGAAGCAGAACCACAGAACTTAGCAGCTTACAGCAAAAAGCTTTCATTTGTTTTATTGTTGCTGTAGATGAGGACTTCATGCCTTACTTAGGTGGTTCTAGCTCCGAGAACCTCAGAAGTTCCCGTGGAGCCATCAGTCGGAGCTGCAGTCATCAGAAGGCTGGACTGGAGCTGGCAGGTCTATTTCGGGGTAGCTTGCTCCAAGGACGGTTGTCATCCACCAGCAGGCCTCTGTTTCTGGCAGTTTCCTGCCAGGAGATCTCAGAACCTCGCCAGTTGACACCTGGCTTTCCCCAGAGAAAGGAAGAAGGACGCTTGCTGCATTGCCTTTTATGGCCTTCTGTCAAAAGTCGCCCAGCATCGCTTCTATAATCCTTTATTCATTATCAATGTCACTGTGTTCAGCCCGCACGCAAGAGAGAGGAATTAAATTCTCCCTCTTGAGAAGGAGGGAAATTAGGAAATATGCGCATATATTTTAAACCCACCAGAGCTCTCAAGCTAAGTTCCAGTCCTTATGACCTTGACAAGTCATAGGCTAAGAGAACCTGAGAGGGAAGCAAGCATAGGACCACTGTCCACAGTCTTGATAGAACTCTGATTTAAAAAAGAGTTGGGAAATTAAGGATACAAAAATGTTCTGACAAGTAAAACAGAGCAAAAATAGCTTCATATCTCCTAGCCAGGTGCAGACTGATGTTGCTCTAGGGTCTGATTTTGGATAGGTTATTAAATGGAAGCTTATCGAGCAATTGGACAAGTAATCATATGTCAGAACCATAATGGGTTCGCTAGGCCTTGTCAAGCTGTCCTCATTCCCTCGTTGGAAGGGCTCCCACTGTTGGACTGGCACATCCTATGCTGTGGATATTGTGATTACCCGTGTCAGCGCCGCGCATGACAAGTTTCACAGCACCTTGTGAATAGGATTGTTAGCCTGATTAGGCAAGAGGGCCAGGCAATTAGATCCCATGGGCACCTAAAGGGGGAGTATGTAGCTCAAGCCAGAGAAGAATCAGTAGAAACATGACTCCTCTTCTTACGCACCTGAAACTTGTTCAAGGGTCTTATTGGGAGGAGATGGGGAAGGTTTGCTTTGTGTAGAACTTGCTTGGAGGTAGAAGTTGCAGGGAAGCAGAGTTTTATGTAATTTTTAAAAAGCTGCACGCCAGTTGATAAACAGGATGGTAGACTGATAACGTAATCTCTGTCTGAAAAGAAACTAAGAGTCTACCCAATGATGGGAAGACCTTTGACGAAAACCCTTCTCCTTATAAAATTCTGATTTTTGGTGTTTCAATGGAAACCGATAGTGTCCTTTTTTGGTTTGTTTTAATTGATTGTGTTTTGCTTTTTTGAGCTTCATATTATTGCTTAAATAATGAAATGCAAAAAAAACCCCAAAAAATAATGAAATGCATTAAAACTGTTATATAAGATTCATATAGCAATTTGTAGAGAAGAGTTCACACATTATAAATTCTATTAGTCTCAATGAAGCATTTTCAAAATGTTATGCTATTAGTCTCAATGAAGCATTTTCAAAATGTTATGCCTGAACTTTTTATCTGACAGGTGAACAATTACAGTCTGTATCTATAACTAGAACACTTAACCAAATAAATGATAGGATTTTTATAAGACTTCACTCGATAGAAACATGGACATAATCTGCTTATAATTGGAACAAGACCCCAAAGTAATAGTTTTGTTGTATCAGATAATTGATAGTCATTTTAAAGCCTTATATATTTTTTCTAAAGTGAGGGCACAGGAGAAAAATACATAATTGTATATTAAATAAATCTTAATGGTGTAAAAGTACATAATAAGTTTCTAAATCAAGCCAGCAAACTCTTGGAACAGATTGTTTCCCAGTCGGCCTTTGACTTCTATTTTTCCCTCTTTTCGAAAAGAACACCCTGTATTTAAGGAAGTAGAACCCTTACATTCAGAATTTTAAATCTCTCATTTCTTGCTGTCTAACATAGATAGTGGTTATGGTTGTCGTTTTCTTTAAAAAAAAAAAAAGTAATCTCTTTCCCTCTAACATCAGGCCTAAAAGTGAGGTGTTATGGCCTTTCTGCTGCAATGTTATTGTTAATAGGGAAAATGAATTGATTTATGTGCCTTCTTACTTATGGTACAATTCAGGCTCCGGGTTGACAAATATTAAGACGGAGGAGATCTCAGAAGTGAAGATGGATGCAGAATTCCGACATGATTCAGGATATGAAGTTCATCATCAAAAATTGGTAAGTCCTTCATTCCCCTCTTTCTGCTACTCTGTTCCTCTTGCCAAATGACCCATGCGCTCTTATATCTCCTATGTCAAGAAGCACGAAGACAATAGACTCTCACTCTTTATGACTGACTTGGTAGGTGCTTCGGCTCAAACCCTAGACTCGTGTTGAACACCATGTTTTGTGTCAGGGTAGGAAGGCGTTCATTGTGTTCTCTTTTTTTTCTTTTTAATTTTTTGGTTGGTATGGATCTCCACTGAAAAAGCAGACACTGATGCAACTATCAGCATGAATATTTTCGTGAGAGTGATTACATTCTTCAAGTTATGCAACCATTTGCACCCTCTTTTTTGAGTTGTTCTTCCTCTATTAATGGGAACTCCTTGTCCTTTGTGGCTCCTATATAACCTTTCACATAACTGGGGTCAGTCTGATCCCACAAAGATAGATCATCCAAAGGCATATTGCTCACAGCAGACTTTCTTTACCAGGTAAGCATCCTTTACATTCTTTACAAGCTGTAACTCAGCTTAAAGCCAACATGGAATGTTTGGGGTTTGGAGTTAAAAGCTTAGTTCAGGGCAGTATTTTCTGGGGTTTAGCCAGCCTCTCTGGCTCCAGAAAATCTGAATTCAATGAGAATTTGAGATCCTCTTCTATCCACCTCCATTTCTATCAAGACTCTACTATAGACTCTTAGATAAAAAATACTCAGTCATGATAGTTAGGTATCATTCAGTTCTTTTGATCTCATGGTAAAGGAGGCCTGTGGCCACACATACTCTTCATGATCCTCATTCTCCTGTTGCCTCAGGCAAGCAAAGACTAATCTTTTTGCTGTGGATGACTTTAAGGTCCGTAAGGTTTTCTTCTTCTTTTTCAAAGGAATAATTATTATTGCCGAGTATACCTTCAGCAAACATATACTCATTCAATAGTTTCAATGTGTGCAGTTCAGTGATACTGATTACATTCTTCTAGTTGCCCAGCCATTCTCCTGTCCCTAAAAGAAGGAACTTTAATGAGGTACCAATATGATAACTTGAGAATTATACATGACTTTTTCTTATTAATCATCTAGACACATCAGTAAAGACCACCATCTCTATCCAGTGTTCGAGTTTCTGTTGTCAATTGGCCACGATGTGGATAGTTCTCATCAGAGCACAATGACCCTGAGTGACCTTTTTCACCAGTGAAGCTAAACTATCTTCTGGTTTTAAGATGACTTCTGGGAGTGCTTTTGGTTTCAGGTCAAAGATAATCATTGGAGATCCATAGTTTTTGGTGGCTGGGTTTTCAAAAGTAGATCATCAGGCCTTTCTTCTAACATATTTGCGGGCTGCCTCAAACCTCAAATCTTGCTGTCTTCTATGCTCAGGCAAGACTTCCCAAAGCAAAGCCAGACTCTCTTCCATCGAGTTGATTCTGACTCGGAGCAACAGCATAGAACAGAGACCTGCTCGGTGGGGTCCGAGACTGTAACCCTTCTCCAACGTGAAAGCCTCATCTTTCTCTTGTGGAGCAGCTGGTGCTTTCCAACAGCTGGCCCTGCCCTCAGGAGCCCAGTGCATAGCCCACTGCACTGCCAGGGCTCCTTCATGCGGCACCGCACGCGGCATTCGTTCCTGCTATCTTGCTGCTGTGAGGTGCCCTTGAGTCGGCGGTGACTCACAGCTCACCGATACAACAGAGTGAACCAGTGCTCTCCGCAGCACCCGCCTCACAATTGTGATGTTTGAGCCCAGTGTGGCTGCCAATGTGCCAGTCCATCTTGTCAAGGACCTTCCTTTTGTTCAGAGCCCTAGTGATGTCATAGGAGCCCTGAGGGTGGAGTGGTTACAAAGTGGGCTGTGATTCGGATGGTTGGCAGTTCCAAACCACCAACATCTCTGAGGAAATTGCAGAGGGGTGGGGGGGTCTGAGTCAGCATTCGCTGGGTGACAGTGAGTACTGTAGTTGATAACTCTGGGCTGCTAGTTGCAAGGTCAGCAGTTCAATACCACCGGCCCTTACACAAGAGAAAGTCGAGTCGTTCTTTCTATTCCTGTAAAGATTTACAAACCTGATTTCTGCGATTTACAGCCTCAAACTCACAGGCACAGTTCTGCCTTGCCTTATAGGGCCAATATATGGTGGAATTGACTCATTGGCAGTGAGTTTTTTTCCAGTTATATTAGCCATTTAATTAACTTTAATTCACTTGCCTATGTCTTGGACTTGACAATCGAAACCTTCATATCACATCCATTTGGCCTTAACTGTACCAACTGCCTGGTGAATGTGTGACTGGCAAAGGCTGTTTATAGATTCCTATAAAATACTTTTTGAAAAATTAGAATACTGCATTACTTAATGTTGATAGTCTGGGTTTGGTATATAAAAGATCAAAATCTCAAACAAATATATCCAAATGCCACTTGTCTTCACTGAACACTTTCTGTGGCGATCTAGTGTTTACATTTTTACTATTCCCTCTGCTTCCTATTTCCCCCACTCGCCCTTCCTTCCTGCCCTCACCCCCAGCTCCCTGTGTGGAGAAGATCATGGGAACTCTGCTTAGTTGGACCAAGGCAGGAAGCAAGTCGGACTATGTGATGCTCCCGGCAGGGCTATTCTTCTCAGTGTTTCAGATGAAATCCCTCCGGTCTGATGTTAGAATTAGAGAGGGAAGGGAAAAGAACTCCCCCTCCTCTCCAGGGAGTTCCACAAGCAGTGGAAATCCCTCACTGGAAGCTTAGAGATTCACAGAAGTAAAATCCTGGATTAGGTTAGAGTTCCCCCTATCTTATCAGTAAGTACAGTGAGGGGGTTAAATTATTAAACTCTAATAGAAGGGTGTTTATCGTGTTGTTTGCAGCTCTCTTTACTTGGAAACACTAGCAAATCTGAACTGACTTGAAATGCAGATGTGGCATTGATCCTCATAGCCTTTCTGTTACAGGCCGGCAGCCCTTTGAAGTGTGGTGTGCGTTAGCAAATTAATCTGCTACCTATGATTACGAAATCGGGGTATTCTTGATCTTACTGATGGAGAAGGTTTAAAAAAGAGAGAGTCTTGGGGAACCACTGAAGAGTTGGGAGTTGGGGGTGGGGGTGGGTAGGCAACGAGGGGAAGATGGATGTGCTGATTTGCACTGTGGAGGGCCTGTGTCACAGAAGCCCATCTCTGCAATTACCCCGACTCCTGTAAGGCGACAGTGACTAATGGCACCAGCAGCAATTAGGAGAATCAGCTCCCTCTACTGAGCTAGTTGATAAGATAATGTACTATAATTAGTGCGATGAATATTACAAAATTACAGTATTTTCTTAAAGACAGAGCAAGATGTCCAGATGTGCATTTATTCCTGATTACCTCAAACTAGTATTATTATTAGCTAATTAATGATTTGCTTTTTATTATTATGTTGAACTAGAAATTGCATCATAAGGAGCAATTTCTAATTTTGTTACAGATATTCCTGTCATGAAATTGTTTTAGAAATTTTCTTTCTTTGCTATATTTTAAAATTTGCATATATTATCTTTCCTTTTGAAATGAAGATGGTCATGGAAGCTATGAAATTTTACCCTTTTTTTTTTTTCATTTACTCTGTTGGTGCTTCCTTGGACAGATTATTTAAGGAGCTATTTTTGTGGTGTCCCTGTATTAAATAATAACCTTAAAGTAATCTCTCCTTACATAATGAGATGATAAAATGCCCAAAGTGCTTCTGTAAGTCCATTTCAGTAGATAAAATGGAAAGCTAATGATGACTTTTCTCTTATATGCAATACGAAGAAACGTCACCCATTCAATTTATCGTTCTCTTCCCACTTCCTCTTGACAATATCCTTCAAATTATTTTTATCTTTAAACCAAATAAACCATAAGAATAAAGCGCTATTTCGTATTTTCATTTCTAGAGACAACATAGTAAAAATGTGCTTTAACTGCAACTATTGAAATTCTTATCTTGCTGCCTACTGCTCCTTCCTTTGAAATAACTCCTTAAAGCATTATCCTTCTCAAGGTTAATTAGGGTCCTGCTGAATTATTATGACTTTAAGTAAGTGGCAGGGTGAATTGATCTTCGATGCCTTTGTTTCAAAATGCTTATTTCTCTGTGTTAAAAGCGTCCCTTCTTCCGACTGGGGTTGGAAAATGCTAGGCTTCTCTCATAATTTCAATCCCATCCTTTATAGTTTTTCATAGATCCAAAAGTTAGCCCCTACCTGTCGCCAAAGATTCCTTCCCCCATCACAGGGCTTCGGGGCTCGTGCTTTCTAGGAGGAGGAAAAGCAGCTTCTGAAAAGTAGGCCGCCCCACTGCTCCATGGGCTCTAATGGCCATGCTTTAGTAATACGTAGAAGGGCGGGGGGGGGGGCGGGAAGCAGGTTTTGTTCTGCTTTTCTTCCAAGTAAGTGCCAAGTAGTGATGTGGCCAGCCAACCCAAGCTTAGATTGTTAGGCTGAGTGAGGGGAGAGAATGTATTGAAGCTTCTTATATGTCTCCTGCAATTTCTGTTGTCTTATTTTTTTCCCCTGGTTTTGTTTTCAAGGTATTCTTTGCTGAAGACGTGGGTTCAAACAAAGGCGCCATCATTGGTCTCATGGTGGGCGGTGTTGTCATAGCAACGGTGATTGTGATCACCCTGGTGATGCTGAAGAAGAAACAGTACACATCCATCCACCACGGTGTGGTCGAGGTAGGTAACTCCGGCGGTGGCTTGTTTTGTGTGCACGTGGCCAGTGCAGCAGAGACCGGCACGGACGTGTGCTGTGCGTGAGGATCGTGCACACACCCCTTCTTCGTGGGGGAGGGAGATGATTGGTGTCTTCCTCCTTGGTGCTGAAGCTCTGGCTATTCTTTTCTTTCTTTGGATTTCTTACATTCCAGTTTATCCTGAGCCCTGTGATCACGGCATTAAGGTTTGAGTTGCTGCCTCCAATTATTATTTGTGCTGCAGTGATCAAAATAACACACGTGATGATAATGCTTGGCTCAAAAGGAAATTGTGCCTACCTTCAAATGATGATTTAATAAAAAGGGTATCCACACTTAGTAATGAAAAAGAAAGTGAGAATCTTTTTTTTTAAGCAACCTGAACATAGTCTCATATTTCTTCTTGGGGATATTTTGTCTTGTTTTTTATGATTTGAGTGGGGGTAAAATCAGTCACAAGAAATAAGTCATTTTCAGTAAAGAGGCTGGCCTTTCAAGTGCACAGGAATCACATCGTACTCAATGGCTGGGAAAAACAGACTTGGTTGTGCTTCGACATGTTGTTTGATATATGACCCTTGGCATATCACTTCCACCTGGAATATCATAGTGTTGTCAGGGCCTGCTGTTGCAGGGCCCTGGGGGTGGAGGGGAAAAGACATGACACATGAGGATTCTGTTGAGTTTGTGGTCGCGCTGCTGTCTCCCCACGGGCCAGCCTGGGCAGACAGCGTGTACAGCCCCAAGTGGCGACGCCAGCCCACAGGAGTTGCTATAAGATTCCAATGGGGCCTCTGAATCAAAAGCTTTTGAAAACCAGGAAAGCTTCCACAAGAAGTTGATCTCTTGCATTGAGCATACAATTGTGGTAGGGTATGGGATGGGGTGGGGTGGGGTGGGGTGGAGGAGAATGGCAACGTTTTTGTACATTGTTAGAGAAAGCGAGTACATTTTGAGAGTTACTGGCTTTTTAGAGGGCCTCTCGATCAAGCCGATGGACTCTCTGGTTTTCCCAGAAGCCCCACCACGGTAGTGTTTATCCCAGTGTCTCCCTGTTAATGAGTGACCCAATGTCCAACTATCAATCCCTCCACTGTAGGCTGCTGTTTCTTTCCTGCCGGTGGGTCAGTTCTGACCCATGGTGACCTCATCTATGAGGAAGGAAACCAGTCTGGCCTGCCAGCCCCGCCTCACCGCCCTTGCTTGCTGTGAGCCAGGGCTGGCCGCTGGGCTGTCGACCCACTCACCAGACACCAGCCCAGATCTTCCCAGTGAGTTACGTGCCTCACAAGGCCCCCGGAAATGTGTTCTCAATCTGTCTTGATGAGAGGCATGCAGGAGCCATTGAGGTGCATTGAACTTGTGAGGAGGCCAGCAGCCTCATTTTGTCCAGCATTTAAAATCCACACAAACTGTTTACAGAAATTGCCCATGAGAAGCCATGCCTAGGCTGATTTCCCTGGTCGGTGTGGGTGGAGAAAAACTAGATGCTTCACAGCCTAGACCCTGAGCACATAGAAAAAGCACGATACAGTCACACGTGTGGGGTTGCTCTGTTCCAAATAGGATTTCTGAGCTGTGACTCTCAAAAAGAGTGGAATATCTATTCCTGTCATTCATGTCAATTTCTAGCATTTCTCGTCAGTGGGATTTTTTTTTTTTAGTTCTCCATTGGGAAAAATAAAACTGGTTTTATACATGAATACTTGAAAAGCACCTTCTTTTAATTTCTTTTAATATAATGGAATCTGATAATTGCCTTGCACTGGCAAAGACGCCCACGAGGCAGCTTCCTATCTGCCTGGATGTCCTCAGCCCCACTGCCAGCCTTCAGAGCCTGCTGGTGCCGGGTGGGAAATGGCAGGCCTTCCAATGCTGGAGCAGACTGTGCTGCACACGAGGCACGTAGTTCTTTTCTAAGTAGACAATCTCTGGATGCCCCTCGAGACCTAGTGCTACAGAATACAGTCATACTTCAGATATTGCAGTACCTGAGTCCGTCACAATAAAATTAATATCGCCAGAAAAGTAGCAATTTTTGGTTTCCCCGTGTATATAAAAATTAATGATTGCACTCTATTATAGTCTACTGGGCGTGCAATAAACCCACCCCACCTCCCAAAATAATATCTCACTGCAATTGAGTTGATTCTGACTCATTGTGATCCTTAAAAGACTGCCTAGCCTGGCAGTGTTTACAAAAGCAGACAGCCTCATCTTTCTTCGAAGGAAGGAGTGTTGGCTTTGAACCATCCACCTTGCAGTGGGCAGCCCACCCCTAACTCAACTGTGCCACAGCATGATAAAGAAGTTTGACATCCTGTGGCAGGGACTAAAACGCAACAGGGGATTCACGACTCCAGCAGACTCAGTCGACAGAGGCGCCACAAATCACCGCATCTGGGAAGTTGGATAACGCTCTGGATGTCCGATTATAAAACCTCCAAAGAAGAGGCTGCCCACGCCCAGATCACCGTAACTGCATCCATTTCCACTCTGCTAGAACTGCCTCTGTGAAGTTGCAGGATCGGAATTCTACAGGAGAAGGCCTCGTCCTTCTTCAGCAGATGGACTGACTGGTGGCAGTGGACTGCTCCTCCTTCCAGGCAGCAGGTCAAACCTGGCTCCTTAAGCACGAGGCCAGGACAGACCATTTCCCCGGCTGAATCAGGCTGACGGGCGGGTCTGAGAATTGCTGGTATCCCAGATGAGCACTCCCTTGGGGTAGCCTTCCTGAGCAGAAACCAGATGGATCATTGGCGTTGGGTCAGCTCCCACTCCTGACAGCCTCAAGAACAATAGGATGAAGCCGAGTCCACGGCAGCCTCATCCTCCCGGGCAGCAGCAGGTTCAATCCCGGCCAGACTCACGGTGCTCCTCCCTGCCACTGCTTGCCTCACTTGTCCCCACTCGCTTCACCCACGTTGACATTTTCCTGCAGCGAGTGAGCCCTTCTGATGACTTTGGGAACCAAAGTCAACACGTTCTGTTGTGATCCATCAGGTTTCCATGGGCGGCTTCTCCGAAGTAGATCACCGGACCATTCTTCCTCCTGTGCATCTTAATCCGGAAGTGCCGCACAAGCCTGTTCCCCCTGGGTGACCCTGCTGATAGCTGAGATAAATACTGGTGGCCTAACTCCCAGCATCACAGCAGCCCACAAGCCACCACAGTGTGAAAGATAGTATTTTTATAACCAGTTACCAGTTTGAGATGACTGGTTGCCAGTTTTTCACTTTAAACATGAGTCACCAGTATCGATGTCACGGCTTACAGAGCTGGAAGACTAATGGTTCATGCAGGCAGCCAGGCTCTCCCAGGGGCGCCTATGCTGTGTTGGGTTGTTTCCTTGATCTGTTGTTTCCCCAAAGTGTCTTCCCTGTGCGGGGAGCTCTCTGGCAGCGGAGAATCGTGCACCAGCACAGGGAGCCCCCTCTGCATTCATATGAGTATGGCCCGGCTCCGCAGCGACTCTGCTTTGTTGAGTAAGAACAGATGGAACCTTTCTGGTGCACTGGTCTTTGGAAATAAACATCGTACCCTTTCCAGTCACCCAAAATTAGAAGGCGTGGTGGCACACGATGTACTGCAATGTGTCCAAGAATTCCTTAACTGGGTCTGAGCATTGTAATACCAGAAATGGACCCAGGCTCACGGAGCCCATTCCAGCTCCTTAGAACTGCCGCGCGGGCTTTCCAAGGCTACACTCGTCACAGAGGCAGAGCCGTCACATGTCACACATGGCATGCCTCACACTGAGTTTGAACCACTGACCTTCAGTTAGAAGCCATGTGCTTAACCCCTGAGCTACTAGGACTCCATGACACCAGAAATAGCCATCCCCAGACGCTCATTAATACCCGATGGCCTACTGCATTCTTCCATTTGCCATTGTTATTTTCTACAGAGAGACAATGCTCCAGAAACTCCTTGCATATGGAAAGACAGTGGGGTCCTGCGCCTTCTCCATGATGGGTCAGACTCTTGTGGTCCCGAGCATTTCACGCTGGTTTTCCAAAGCAATGAATAGACCTTTCTGAATAGACCAGTCCATCTTCGTCAGGAAGCTTCACTGAGCCTCCTTCTGCACCATAGCACAGGCAAGCCTCCCCAGGGAGGCTATGGAAGGCGAGAATCTTACCACCGAACACCATTTGTCCCCGCTGTTCCTTTATCTCAGCCACCAGGCCATCCGTGGGCTTGAACACATACATCCTTACCGATGGCTTGGGAGGGGCCAGGGAATGAAAAAAAATAAAGATGCAAAGCAAACCCAATGGAGGCTATTTTGTGAAGATAATTCCTTCCTTTTTAGATGGTGAACCCACTAAGGTCAAAGGGCCTCCTAGCCCCCCCACTGCAGGAAGGGTCAAAGGGGAGCTGCCCTCACAGAGACAAAGGGTCACGAGGATTAGCAAGTAAAGGAGGGCAAGGGAAGGCAGGGAAGTGAGATGCCTAGATTCACACCTGCCTCCGAGCGAGCATTTCTTATGTTTGCCTTTGGATTGGGGGGAGGAGGCAAGCTGTTCGATTGCCAGGTGTCCTACCCTTAATGAAAGTGAATGATTATTGAAAGCAGTGTGAAGGTTGATGTGCCTCCAGGACAAAATAAAAGTATAATGGTCTGATGATCAAGTAGCATGATGACTGTTCCCCCCGCCCCCCCCCCCACCTATATTTAGAAACATGGCAGCTTTGAGCTCTATCTCCCAAGCAGGGCTATGTGTTTATTTATTTTTAACCCTGATGCTCTTTGAAACCTCACGTTAGAGGTGTTATAAAGCAAAAAGACAACCAAGTTCGAATACCATATCACTGTAGACAGGCTGTTTCCAGCAAGCTGCATAGGAGAGACAATGGAATAGCTTATTGTGGGCGCTCATGTTTAATGATGACATTTTAATTTACAAGTCTGTGGCTAATTGCACAGTTACCAAGGGTAGCAAGGTGACCTCATCTGTTGACAAGAGTGTGGATCAAAAGGAAGGGGAGGATGTGGAAAATGTCTGTGAATTAGTCCCTGAAGGGCAGGCACGTTGCACATCCCCCTAAGTGGCGTCCTCTGACTGCTGACTGCTCGTTAGAGGTTGGGGGTGGCCTTGTTCTGAGAGTAACCACCAGACCTGCCAGTGGAATAATCTTAAGGTTTCCCAGAAAACATGGCCACCTCTGACACACCTCCAGCCTTGAAGTTAGCAGCTCGTTCACACCACCAGGGGCTCTCTGCTCTTAGAGGTAAACCAGCATGTTGAGATGAGGAACTGTGTTTAACACACTGAGCTGGACAAGCTAGGATCCTATCCTCCTCTGAGAAGACTAGGGCAACCGTTGACAAACTGCTGCTCACAAGCCAGCTGCAGCTCTTTCATTGTGAGCCTGTGGCTCTGAAGTCACATTGACAACATTTGAAGGTTATTATTTCAGATCATGGTGATTTCCTTGGTTTGGAAAAACATATTTAAGGCTCTTGAGTGATTTTAAACTTGTTAGGAGGGACAGGGTTGGCTCTTTGGTCTCAAGCATTTTGTCCACCACTGGACTAGAGAAAAAAAGTCATAAACACTGGTGTGTGTAAGGGAGAACTTTATATCAAAGAGCAGAAGTCCAATATTAGCCCCTATATACAATATCAATTACTAAATTCCTCTTCAGACTTACACAACACATGCAATGACACCAAATGCAGGAGGATCACAGACAAGAGGGTTGAAAGTCTGGATCCAGTGGCAGTGGAAGCATCTCCCCATTGGCCGAGGTCTCCGTGTGACTCCTCCAGCTCCAGGACTCTAGCATAGCTCCATGTGTCTTGTCAGCAAGATAAGAAGAGAGTCCGTGTGTATCTGGCCTCCAAACAGCTATTGATCTCCCTTTAACCTCTAAACAAGGTCATCACAATGAGACCTGATTGACAGACTAAACTCCACCCCTTCGCTCTTCATAGTCTCAAGTTGACACCAGATTATGTAACTACCACACCTCCCAAACCCAACTCACTGCCAGGGAGTTCGTTCTGATTCATAGCAGTCCTCTCGGACAGGGTCGGACTGCCCCCCTAGGCTTCCCGTCTAGACCAGTTCCTTAAAGTTAACAGCCCAACCAGTAACCACTACGCTACCCCGGCACCTCCGTATAATATCCAAGTGCTCAGGAAAAAGGAAATTGATAATATAGGTCAGTATTCCCTTGCTCTGTTTTTCTCTTATCTGAATGCCAAAAAATGTGCCCCTTTGTGTTACAAGCACTATTCTTTAATTAAAAGATTCTCGGAGCTCTCTTTAACTTCTGAAAGCCCGTGAAAGCAGATTAAAATAAATATGAGCAGATGCTGATTAGTCCAAGGAACTGAGTGTTTTTTCCCTCCGCACGGATTTCCGTATCAGCCAACCTGTGTCCTGTTCTAGGAATCTCTCTCCTGGAGATGACTCGATTTTTGTTCCTCGCTTACTACCACACTTTCAAATAAAATCGCCCGTCATTCACCATAAAACAGTCTTCTTTTGTGACTGCTTGTCCTTTATTGAGTCAACAGCAAGGGAAAATATTTATCTCGCTGGATTTATCCAGTTATTGATGGGTTGGGAACGCGAGCTGAGGAAGTTTTCAAAATCCTAGCTAGCTCGGTGTCAGCGCCCCCTGGCGGCTGCAGGTGAGACTGTGCAGCTGGCGGGCAGAGAAGCAGTCCCTACTGCTTCCAAGTAACAGAGGAGGGACTTGGGTGTTCTGCAGTCATGGTACCGCCCTCTCCACAGTCTTACTGCCGGTACATGTGCAGCCCGAGCAGACTGATCTTTTAAAAGCACTCAAATCTCGTCTCCCTTGCGTTGCAGGTTGATGCTGCCGTGACCCCAGAGGAGCGCCACCTCTCCAAAATGCAGCAGAACGGCTATGAAAATCCAACTTACAAGTTCTTTGAGCAGATGCAGAACTAGACTCACCACCACAGCAGCCTCCGAAGTTGGACAGCAAGACCATTGCTTCACCACCCATCGGTGTTCCTTCATAGAATAACGTGGAAACAAACAAACCCTTCTGTTTTGTTATTTACTCATTATCGCCTTTTGACAGCCGTGCTGTAACACAAGTAGATGCCTGAACTTGAATTAATATACAAATCAGTAATGTATTCTCTCTCTCTTTACATTTTGATCTCTACGCTACATGATTAATGGGTTTTGTGTACTGTAAAGAATTTAGCTGTACCAAACTAGTGCATGATTAGATCTCTACTGATTATTTATCACAAGTAGCCCTTAGCCAGTTGTATATTATTCTTGTGGTTTGTGACCCAATTAAGTCCCAACTGAAATATGCTTTAAGGATCGATGGGGGGTGCTTCACGTGAGCGTGCAAAGTTAGCTGCTTCTCTTGCTTGAGTATTCTTTTCCTGATCACTATGCATTTGAAAGTTAGGCCTTTTTAAGTATTCCAAATGATTTCGAGACTTTTCCTTCCCCATGATTGCATTTTACTGTACAGACTGCTGCTTCTGCTCTAAATGTGATATAGGAATTCCGAGGGTCCACGTTTATGTCTTTGTGCCTGTTTTATGTGCACACCTTAGGCATTGAGAACCGAAACTTTTTTTGCCCACGTATCTTTGATAAAGAAAAGAATCCCTGTTCATTGCTAGCACTTTTACTGGTGAGGGGCGGGGGGAGGGATGCTCTGTTGGTCTCAAATTACCAAGAAATCTCCAAAAATATTTTTTTTTCTTTTCCTGCAGGATGACTGTACAGAATCATTGCTTATGACATGATAGCTTTCTACACTGTATTACGTAAATAAATTAAATTAAATAACCCTGGGAAAGGCTTTTCTTTCAAAGAGGACCAGACTATATTAAGTAGTCAACATAAATTATGGTGCGGGAAATAATGACCTGATACCTCCGCCCCACCCAGCCCACAATACAAAGTCTAGAACACAGAGATTTGGTGGGGTCAAGGGGGAGATTCCATTTCCTAAAAACAGTCCAAAACATTTTCTTTTTGATCTCACAGAAGGTGAAGAGGGAAGGTACAGGTAAGGGAATGAAGGAAGGTATGGTTGGGCAAACCCTTCTTCAAGATTTCTCTTCAGTTTCTGTAAGATGGTGTTTTCATGTAAACACACACAGTCTTGGAGGAGGCCCCTGTGCTGGCGTGCGTTATTCTGCGGCTGCATCCTTTGGGTCCACTCGTGATCAAAAGACTTGGGGGAAATCTTTTACCTGAAGTTAGCCTCCCCCAATTGTATCAGCGTAGAAACTCAGGTCCAACATGGAGATGCCAGTGCTAGTAAAATAACACGGTTCACAATAAAGCAGACTCCAGCTAGGTAGCAATTTTTACTCAGTCCAAAATATTATGATACTATAGCTTGAGCCTCACATTCGTCCTGGATACAAGATGAAGACAGTACGTTTCAGGAAAATGCAAGTTCTGACCAACGAATATCGATGCATCTCTAGAAGCATTTTCAACCTCGATACTAACGTTTTGTTTTCAGTAACTCTTGGGTGCTTTCATGAGAAAATTCCAAAGCCGTGTGTGTGTGTGTGTGTATATACATAAGTAAGTGAGTGTGTGTGTACATGTACATAGAGTTCCAAAAAGTTCATGGGAAAGTTAAATTAAAGCATAATGGATATTTTTCATGGACATTTTGAAACCTTCATATGTAAAATCGAATTACATGAAAATGCAGTAACATCATCTTGATTCTCAAATCGAGGGGCTAAAATGCTTCTCTACATAATTCTCTGCAAGTCTACTTGTGTTAGGATTGCAATGCCTGCTGTCCTACTCTTCCCATTTGTCTGGTAAAATGTTGCTCGTGGCCTTTTAACTTCTTGGAATGCTCTTTTCACTGTGAATCTAAGGTACTGCCAAGGGTTGCTTTTTACCATACTAGCCCGTCTGAAAATTTCCCTGTCATCCTGTAATATCTTATAATGTAATGAGTAAGTGTATTATATTGACTACATGTCTCTGTGGTAAGTCCTATTGTCATACACAGACATTTATGTGTGTGTATGTTTTTGTGTTTGTATGCAGTTGTCTTCTGGGCATTACCTGTCACCATTACCCAGTGCTGCTATAGCAGAAGTACTGAGATGGGTAGCTTTAGAAATAGAAACTACAGCCTCATTCTTTATCAGGCTGGGTCCAAAGCAGGGAATGTGGACTTTCCTTGCAAGCCTTCCTCCTAGTTTCGAGTTTCTGCAAACATCTATCAGCATTCCTTGGTGTCTGTCCTCTCTATGTGCCTTTGGGTTTGTTCTGCTCTTGATACCTCAGAAATTATTAGCTCTAGGAGCCATTCTCCTTTTCTCTAGTCTCAGCATCATAACACACATTTCTAGGTACAGAGGTTAAGGTTTCAATACATATTTCGGAAGATACAATTAATCTGTGATGTCAGTGTAGCAATATTTCTTGTAGTGCTTAAAGCACTACTTAAAAACTCAAGTTTTTCCTATCTGTATTTTCTAAATAGTTTGACTCATATCTTATTCTACTTCTAATTTTTCTCAGTGTTCCCTTTTTTAGTTGTATTTGTTTCTTTTTATCAGAAGATAGAAAATCTCCATATTCTTCCACTCATGATCCAAACCTTTAGTTTAGGCTCCACAACTGGGTCTGTGGAATGCCCTCACCCGCCTTTCTCTGTGTTTCCTGACATCTTCTGTTGGCGAAAGCTCACCCCGCAGTGCTCCTGCAGGTAGATCATGTGTGTGCAGCACGCCTGGAGCACTCACAGATTCAAAACCGATCGATCAATCTATGGCTCTGAAAGTTGACAGGCTGCTTGGCCAACATATTACCTTTTGTTTTTTCTTAAGTTTCTTGAAAATGCTGCTCCACTATTAGCCCTGTGTGTTGTTTCTGAGAAATCTGCTGCCAATTTAATTTCCTTGCCTTTGCAAATTATTTCATCTTTTTTGCCTGGAGCTCATCTTTTTAATCTTGAAAGTTTAATCATTTTACAAGACTGTGTCTCAAAGTGATTGTTCTGGCTCCATTTTTCCATTTACCTTCAGGGCCCTTTTAAATGTATAGATTCAGGTCTTTTATTTCTGAAACTTCTTCTTCGATTACAGTTTTAAATATTCGGGCCCCTTGTTTCCATTTTCTTCTGCAGGGACATCAATCATTGCAAATATTCCTATTTGTTCCAAAAGTGCCGATCTTCCATTTCACCTCTTTCTCCCCAGCCCTGTCTTATTTTCTTTATCCCTCTTACATGCTTTTAATTGATTTCCTTCTTTCATTGAGTGGCCTTTATGGCCTTTTCATTTGCACATCCTCTACATTGGGTACCTTAGAGTCTATCCCTCATGTCGGATGACCTTGTGATTTTCCTAACTGTCGTAAAACAGGGTTCCGTTCTGACATCTCTATTCCAAGTTGAGTCTGACACATGTTGAATACGTTTTCTTTTTTAGTTTTCCTCTTTGCTTTTTAGTTTCAGTATCTTGAAATGCGGCAGTGTTCTGAACAGTGTGTCATAAAACTGAACATCTACAAGTGAATACTTGAGACTGTTGACCAGCAAATTTTGTGCTTTAACATTGTATATAATATAATGTGTATTACTTAGGACAAGCATAACTCTGATAACTCAAATAGGTCGTGAGTTGGGGACAACCTCTATTTCTTTCCTGAGTTCAAACACAGTGAGTTTTGTGTCTGTGTTTTTTCTTCCTTTTCTTGGTTTTTGTATTTCTAAGGTTAATTATTTTGTGTCTCTGCTACAGTGTGTTGCCTTTCTCCCCGGTTGAGGTTGAACCTCACTAGTTGCATTTGATGTGCTCGTGCAGCTGGCTTCAACCTGCTGGGCTCATTCCATGGCGGTGGCATCTGTGTCTTGCTCATTTTGTGCAGAAGGTGTACAGTTTAACAACAGTCCCTTCTCTCCTCACAGCAGGTCTCCCCACAGCAGGTCTTTTCGGATTGGTGTGGGTACAGGAGGAAGGGGCAAAGGGTTAGCGTGTCTTGTTCCTGCTTTCTGTTTCATCATTAATTCCACTCATTCCTCTTCATGGTCTTATCTCCAAGGGACCCCCATCTCTTCTCACATGTCAGCTTCTCCCTCAAGCAGTGCAGCTTCACGTGGCCCGATGGCCCTCCACCCTTGCACGTCCCCTCCATCACGCCAGACCAAGAACTACCAGGACTGTAATATTTTTGTATCGAAGGTTTCACCACCTGCAGTGACATCATCTACTTTTCTTCAAGTGCTCTGTTTCCCTCCACTCCCTCCAGGTCTTTTCTGCCTCCTCTGTGCCCACAGGCTCCTCTGTGTCCACAGGCTCCAGTGGGCACTGGGGGTGGGGGTGGAGGTGGAGAGTGCCCTTGTTTCTTTGTTCTTTCTTACAGATCATTGAAGGCTGCAGCAAAACTACTGCTCAGCAATGCTCACAGGGAAGCATCAGCCACAGAAAGCACCGACCCCACGGTGCTTTAAATATACCCCAGTAGATTTCATGTACCACCAGGGTGGGAACCGCTCCGATAGCATCGGGTGATGGCACTAGGTTAACTGACCAGCTGCTCTGAGAGGAGGCTGCGGCGTCTGCTTTCCCTGGGGGTTTACTCTGAGCAGCCGTCGGGGGTGGCCCACGTTGTCCTGTAGGGTCAGTGTGAGTGAGAACGGATCGGCAAGGGGGTGGCTTTTCTTACTTTGGAGCTGCTGTGGCAGAAGGACCACAGGTAGGTCAAGAGAAAAAAAAGTATTTCCTCACAGGGTAGAAGTCCATGTCGGAAGACGCACTCTCCAGGGCCCTCCGTCCTTTGTCTATTTCAGATGCTCCAAACCGCCCGGGATCCTGGGAGTCCCTGTGCCTGCGGAGTGGCCCTCAGTCCGGTCTGCTTGTCCTCTCTGCGCACACAAACACAACACCCTATTCCAGGAGTCCTCAAACTTTTTAAACAGGGGGCCAGTTCACTGCCCCACAGGACGTTGAAGGACCCAAGTAAAGTTAAAAAAAAAGAAAAAAACTAGTATGAACAAATTCACTGCGGGCCTAATATGAGTTGGCTGCTCAGCAGGACAGGTAGCGGCGGCAAAAACAACCGGTGGGCCAGATTAATGTCCTCTGCGTGCACATGTGGCCTGCGGGCCATAGTTTGAGGATGCCTGTTCCCTAACAGGGGTGACGAGACCCACAGTGTGGGAGTCAGACCCAAAGCCTAGTGGAGGACAGCACAATGCAATCCCCGCCCCCTTTTAAAACATACTTCACACATGTTGCCCCCGAGGTTCTCTGGCTTGCAGGGTGGGTTCGTTTTCCGAGTTCTGGTGGTGGGATTCTTCTGAGCTGCCCCACACCTCAGAGGATTCTGGATGGAGCTCGCAGCAGAATCCCTGCGGCGGGGCCTTGCCAAAGACCCTTCCAGGGACCGTCCTGCCCCGCGTCTAGCTACTTATCCCAATGGCCTCTTTGGAAAGTGAGGGGGTACCCACGTTTTGCACCAGCCCCAAACCGCTGACCTGACCCCGGAAGTGCTGGGAGACCTTGTGGGTGTGTCCACGCTCAGGCTCCTTTGCTAGATTCTGAGTCTGCCCAGCCCCCTGGGAGGTCGCCATGGCAACGCGAGGATGCAGATGGACAGTGCAGTCCAGAGTTCTCTGCCAAGGGCCGGGCTTTCCTTTCAGTATCATACCATGCCGACTGTTGGAAACACGAGGGAAAGGATTCTTA
Source organism: Nesogale talazaci (assembly GCA_004026705.1). Taxonomy (NCBI): domain Eukaryota; kingdom Metazoa; phylum Chordata; class Mammalia; order Afrosoricida; family Tenrecidae; genus Nesogale; species Nesogale talazaci. The sequence goes on from PVJH01009577.1 coordinate 56,950, forward strand.
CGTGACTCCCACCACCCAGCCACTTTAGTGAAATTCACACATAATTTCAGCCTTTCAAAATCACAGTTCTCTCTTTTTGTCACATTACATGGCTCGGAATCCGCTCTTTTTCTCTTTACAAAGAATTGACGGTTTCTCCTGGTGAGCCTGCCTCTGCCACGTGGTACTTGAGGCCTGGGGCCATGGTGTTCCTGTGTGGTGATTGTGAAGATTAAATGAGTTCATACATAGACGTGCTTGATAGGTACTAACCGGTTAACCACTTCGGAGGGAATCAAAGGAGAGATGCCCACTGAATCCCAGGGAACAAACATGAACCCCCTATGCCTGTTTCTTTGTGATGCCAACTGCATTCCCCAATACAGCCGCTTCCTCTGCAATACAGCCGCGCCTCCTCAGTGTGTCCCTGGGGCCGAGGCAGTGGCTTCACTGTAAGGGCACATGGTCATTACACACAGGGCTGCCAGGCCCTGATCTAGGGCACAGAGGCATGCCCATTAGGTTCTGTCAAAGCCCAGGATGTGTGGTCCCAGCACGAATAAACTGAGAGCAACTTAGCTATCATGAAGCTGAAATGTTTAACATGGAGACTGACTTCCATCTTGGAGCAGCAGGGACGTGGAATGATTGTTTAGCAGAATCTTGCCCCCCTGACATCACACACACACATACACACACACACACACACACACCGTTCTGTTAGGCTCATCAGAGATGATTTCCTTGCACAAGATTTTTGTATACCCCTTGCCCAACCCACAGCTGCCTTTCGGTTATTAAAGCCCCATCCTTAGAAAACTGATTGGAATGAAGAAATGTAGATGGCTTGTCCTGGCCAGAAACCCTGCACCCTCACCCCCACCCCTGGTCTGACGGTCTCTGCTGGTACATATTGCATCATTCATTCATTAGCTGAACTAATTTAGTATTCAAAGAATTACCATTTGACATCAAGAAGATTGGTGGTGCCATCAGATAAGGGATAAACCACTGACCATCAGTTGTTCTGTGGGGAAAGATAAGGCTATCTGCTCCCATACACGCGTACACCCTTGGAAACCCTGCATGAGGGCGATATGGGTCAGAGTTGAGCCAATAGCAGGGGCTTGAGTTTGGTTTAGAATGCATTCAAAGCAAAAGGATTCCTGATGACGTACTGGATGACAAGGTGAATAGAACAAACCCACCAGCCACTATGGGTGGGAAAAATGAGGTTTTCTGCTCATCTCATGCGTTAGAGCCTCTGAAACCTGAGAGAGCAGTTTTATGCTGTCTTGCTGAGTTCTTTGAGTTGCCTTGGGTTTGAGTCAGTGAGTTAAACCATTTTGTGTGTGAATCTGGCACAAGAGTCCCTTCTGGTGTAGTGAGTTACTCTCTGGCCTGCTAGCCATAAGGTCCTACATTCCACTTTTAAGTTTGGTCAGTGTCTCCCTCCTAAACCCACAGCACAGACTCAAAGCCTCTTTTTAAATTTACAATCTCTGACAGGATAAAATTCCCATTAAGCACGGCTTACTTTCTAGTCTCATGAACAATTTCATTGGATTTACCAAGTTGACGGAAAACATGTGAAAATATTCACTACAGATTAGTAAGTACAAAACTGAAATAGATACCAAAGATGCCATCAGTGGAGAGCCATCAGCTAAGTAGACTTTTCCCAACTAAATAGCAAATTCCTTTTGTAATGGACAGTACACCCCATGTCTATAGAAGGCAAGTAAAGCCACAGATATAGTTCAGACTCGAAGAAAGATGAAAGTCGAGCCTTAATGAACTTCAACTTACTGTCCAGGAAGGTGTGCATTGTACAAGAAGCGTTGTACAAGATGGCAGTGAAGTGGCCAGGGATGTCGGCGTGAAAGCAGTGGGTCAGCGTGCTCAGTAACTGCTGTTTCCATGACATACTGGATCTATTCAAGCTCTAAGCAACCGTTGTTACAAGGAAACAAAGCAGTGCCCATTCCTGTGCCAACTTCACAAGCATTTCAGGGTGGAAACCACTGTGTCAATCATAGTATGGAGAGTCTTCCTCTTTCTTTCACCAAGCATGATGCCCTTATCCTGGGGCTGGAAACATGTCTAAAGTATGAGATAAAGTCTTGTAGGTTTCACTTCTCTGAGCATATTTTGTTGTGCTTCTTTCAAGACAGATTTGAGGGCTGAGCCCCAGTGGTGTAGTGGTTGAGTGCGGGACAACCGCCCACTGGCTTGGCAGTTCAAATCCAGCAGCAGCTCTCCAGAAGCAAGGCTGGGCCTCCCACTCCCACCAGAGGGCAGTGATGCCCACCAAAAAACAAGACAGACTTCATCACTCTTTTTGCCAGTCCATGGTATAGTCAATATTCTCCACCAACACCATAATGCAAATGCTTTCTTAATCACTGTCCAGTTTGAGTATGAATATGAGGCAATGGACAATACCATGGATTAGATCAAGTGCACCTCAAAGTGATATCTTTGCTCTTAAACAGTGTTTGAGAGGTTGACTAGACAAACAAATGTATAGACACTCATATCTATAAGAAAGCTTTATATACAAGAGCATTTGAATATTGAGAAAACATCCCAGCCCAATCCAGATCAAGTCTATAAGTCAATATTAGCCCATATGTCTAATACCAATCTATAAATTCCTCTTCAGAGTCACGAAATTCATGCAATGACACTGTATGCAGAAAGATCACCGGTCACTGGGTGAAAAATCTCGTGAGTCCAGTGAGGAGAGTGTGAACATCTTAATGCTGGCAGAGGTCTCCAAGTGGCTTCTCCAGCTCCATGATTCTGGGTGCACCAGCATAGCTCCAACAGACTCACCATCAGAAAACATGCGCCCCACCTCCAATTAGCTAGCTATCTCCTTAGTGCCTCCAAATGAGGTCATCAAGCTGCAACCTGATGGACAGACTAAACTCCACTCCTTCACTCTTTGTTTGTTTGTTTGTTTGTTTTTGGGGGGGGGCATCATTGCCCTCTGGTGGTGGGAGTAGAAGACCCAGCTTTTGCTCCTGTGGAGCCGCTGCTGGGATTGAACCTTTATCCCAGTGGGCTGCAGTCCTGTGCATAACCACTACGCCACCGGGGCACCCCTTCACTCTTAAGTATCAAATTAACAACAGATACTACCACAGACATGAAGAAAAGTTTAGAAAATGTTTCAAAATAACCAAACCTGGAATAACCAGGGAATGAACCCCTATGCCAGGATACCAGGACCAATGTCTTGGGGGACACCAAATTCAATTGACACACATAGTGCACAGAGACAATGTTCTACATCCTACTTTAATAAGTAGCAAAAAGGGTCTTAAAATTCATGAATATCTTTCTAGGATGCAACTACTGGTCCTTCCCCATCTGGAGGAAAGAAGAATGATGTGAAAATTGAAAAACATATGGAAGCACTTAATCCAGTGGTGCTCAACATGAGGGTCACGACCCTTTCATGAAAGGGCTGAACGACCCTTTCATGACCCTGGGTCACAGGATTCATAATAGTAGCAAAATTAATTATGAAGTAGCAACAAAAATAATTTTATGATTGGGGTGGGAGGGTCATCAAAACATGAGGTCGTGGCATTAGGAAGGTTGAGAACCACTGATTTAATCCAATGGACTTGTGGAACATGCCTTCCTAGCAATGAGATAATTAGACATCAGCCTTCCTAAAAATTAGATTATCATTATAGATCATAGACAGTGACTAGCTACCACGACCAAATGCTCTGCAAAGGACCACATAAGAAGGTCCTGGATAGTTGTTGTTGTTGCTAAGTGCCATTGAGTTGGTTCCAACCCAGATTGGCCCTATGCACCTGTTCACTTAGTTCACTGTGTTAGTCTGGAAAGACTAGAGAAACAAATCCATATAAACTCTTATGTGTATAAGAAAGTTTTATACACAAGAGCAACTGTACATTAAGAAAACATCCCAACCCAGTCCAGCACAAGGTCGTAAGTCTGATAGTAGCCCATATGTCCAATACCAATCTACAAAGTCCTCTTCAGACTCAGGAAACACATACAATGAAGCCAAATGCAGAACTATGACAAGCCAGTGGGTAGGAAGTCTTTGGATGCAGTGTCGTTGTAAGCATATCAGCGGTGACAAGGGTCTCTCTGTGGTTTATCTGGCTTCAGAGGTCTGGTAGCATCAGGGTAGGTCCATGTAGCTTCTCCTCAGGGACGTCTCGCATGAAGTCGGCCTTGTCAGTCGGAGTGTCTCCAAGGGAGTGAGAGAGTGTCTCCTGCTTCCAAGAAATACCAGATTTCCCAGAATTCTCAGACATCCCCATGCCGAGGTTTCATTGGCTATCTCCAGATAGCCACCCCTAAACTCTTAATCCTCAAATTGACACCAGATTAGGTGATTGTCACAATGACACTGCTGGCATTCGAAATATCAGTGACATATCTTGAAGCATCCTATATAGAGTAGGAGAAATAACATTGAGCAAAAACCAAAATTAAAAAAAGAGGCCAGGCTTCATGGCCATACAGAGACTGATAAGAAACCCCTGCCCCCCACCCCCTCCCACCAGGCTCTTCCCCTTTATCACGCTTCAGGTCTAGAAGTGAATTCCCTCTGATGTCAGAAGAATCAACCACTAGAGAGCAAAAAGGCAGCACTGATTCAAGGGCAAAATACAGGAGGTTGAAAAAGAGGAGGACTGGAAAGAGAAAACACATAGAGGACGTTGGATAAATGATGATACATTGAGGGCATTGAAATAGATGAGCTGAAACGAAATATGCATAGACTAATGTAAAGTTGATCATATGCTCTGCAAACCTTCAACCAGCTCAAAATAAAAAACTTAAAATAAAATGTCTTGCAACAGATTTACCCAAGGAAATAATATATCATTTGGTTTCTTGTCTGCTGTTTCAAAAGGTATTGATGTTGCCCCAAGTCCAGTGATATCCTTGGTCACGTTGACCTTTTCTCTGTTGATCATGATGTTGCTTACTAGTCAGTTGTGAACAATTTTATTTTCTTTACATTTCATTGTAATCTGTACTGAAGGTGCTAGTATTTGATCTTCATCAGTAAGTACTTAATGTTCTCTTCACCCTTGGCAAGCAAAATTGAGTCACCTGCAAAGCAGAGGCTGCTAATAAGTTTTCATCCAATACTGATGCCATGTTCTCGCTCATTGACTCAAATGCTTGAATTACTTGCTCAGCATGTGGTTTGCAAGGTGAGAGAATATAACCTTGGTGCACCTTTCCTGCTTTAAAATTAGCATGAGGAATGTACAAAAAAGTATCAACATAGGAAAATTGGAAGTGATTAAAAATGCTAATGGCCTCATAAATTTCAATACACATTCATATCGGTCATTTTGAATCAGAAATTTATATGATTCACTAGACAGGGGAATAACAGATTTAAGATTTCAAGATCTATATTGAAGTCTAGTGCTGTCAGTGATAGCATACATGCATGCACCTATAAAAAAGAATATTTAATAAATGTATGCAGCAATCCATAGAGTCAAAAGATGAAATTCAAGATTTCAACTGGCTTCTGCTGTCTGAAATTGGCCAAACATCAAAGAAGATGCACTGATAATTATTGATGATTGGAACATAGAAGTGGAAAACAAAACAGAATCAGTAGTTGGAAAACTGATCCTGTTGATAAAAACAACACTGATGATCAAACAAAAGTCTTTTGTAGGACCACAGATGCCAGAAGATTATTTTTAAAAAGAGTTAAGGATCTTTAAGATCAAGGTCAGATGAAAAAGGTGCGGACAAAAAAATCCATTGGATTTGCAATCTGGAAGTAAGGAATAAAACATCAGAGCTATTTTGACAGTGGTCAGAGTCAAAGCCAGACTAAATGCAGAGAAATAACTGGAAAAGGAAAAAGAAGAATCAGTGGGGTTTCTTCTGATGACACCATCATTAATCACTTTGTAGCCAAACAACCCTTGTTTTTTGTTCATTAGTTTTCATTATTTTTTTAAAATCATTTTATTGGGAGCACATACTACTTTATTACAATCCACCCATGCATCCATTATGCAAAGCATGTTTGTACGCTTGCTGCCATCATCATTCTCAAAACGTTTGCTTTCTACTTGCACCTGTGGTATCTGCTCCTCATTTTTTAAAAAAAACTGGGGAAATTTTCTTTATCCTTTTTTTGGGGGAGGGAGGCATCACTGCCCTCATTTTTCCCCTCCCTCCTCAACCCTCTTTCCCTTATGAACCCTTGATAATTTATAAATTATTATTATTTTGTCAGGTTTCCTTATTATTACTTTTAATTAGCAATATCTTTAGAAATGCAATTTTTATTAGTTCTTGGGGTTGAAAACATTATATATTAACTTCCAGATATATTTAGCTGATAGATTTTGATACATTGAGAAAAACACACAAACCATAGAAGTAAACATTAAGAATGAAGAAGAGTTGGATGACAAAGACATTTGAACAGTTGCAACAATAATTCGATTCATGGAAGGTTTAAGATCATCCGAATGATCCTAGAGGATAGGGATAGCATTCCTAGCCAGAAAATGAGTGAGCCTGGTGCCTGGGGTCCTCATCTTTGTTTCTGCATAGATTTTTATGGTAATATTTCACTACTTCTCCAAACTACCTACCAACTTTGCCCAAAAACAAAGATTGGCAGTATAGTTTCTCTTAATGCAAACACATTGTCAGCCACGCACTATTTGTACAGACAACTGGTACAATGGAGTTTGAGGAATATTTTATGCTTCACTGGAGTTTTTTTTTTTTTTGGCATCACTACCCTCTGGTAGTGGGAGTAGGAGGCCCAGCCTTTGCTCCTGTGGAGCTGGAATTGAACCTCCATCCCAGTGGGCCGCAGTTCTGCGCACAATGACTACGCCACCAGGGCTCAGCCTCACTGGGTTTTTTATGGACATGATGTAGACATAAAGGATCCAGAGGTGAGAAGGATTATCATTATTATTATTATTGTTGCTGTTGTTGTAATCATTTTATTAAGGGTTCATACAATACTTATCACCATCCATCCATCCATCCATCCATTGTGTCAAGCACATTGGTACATTTGTTGCCATCATTATTTTCAGAACATTTTCCGTCTACTTCAGCCCTTGGTATCAGCTCCTCATTTTGTCCCTCCCTCACCAACCTTGCCTCCCTCAAGAACCCTTGATAATTTATAAATTATTTTTATTTTTTTCAAGTCTTACATTCACCCACTTTTCTACTATATGTCCCCCTGACTGAAAGGGTATTTTATAAAGCTCATTGTAATCGATTTCCCCTTTCTACGCCACCATCCCCTTACCCTCCTGGTATCACTACTCTCAATATTGGTACTAAGAGGTTTATCTGTCCTGGAATCCCTGTGTGGACAGCTTTTATCTGTACCCATATACAAGGTCTGGTCTAGTCAGATTTTTAAGGTAGAATTGGGGTCATGCTAGTCATGGGGGTGGGGGAGGGGAACATTAAAGAACTGTATGCTTCATCAGTGCTACACTGCACCCTGACTGACTCATCTCCTTCTTGTGACCCTTCTGTAAGGGATGTCCAATTGTCTACAAAGGAACATTGGGCCTCCACTTCACCCTATCCCTCATTCACATCAATAGGATTCTTTGTTCTGGGTCTCTGATGCCTGATACCATCAACACCTTGTGGTCATACAGGCTGGTGTACTTCTTCAATGGGGGCTTTGTTGCTACATAGTTAGATGACTGCTTGTATATTTTCAAGTGTTTAAGACCCTACATACTATATTTTTTGATAGTCGGACACCATCAGCTTCTTCACCACATTTGCTTCTGCACCCATTTTGTCTTCAGCAATCATGTGGGGAAGATGAGCATCACAGAATTCCAGGTTATTAGAACAAAGTATTCTTGTGTTGAGGAAGCACATGAGTAGAGGCCCAATGTCCATCTACTACCTTAATACAAAACCTACAAATGTATGTACATAGATCTATTTCCCTATCATTATATATAAACATATTTTCATATGTACATGCCTGTACTTAGATTTTCAAATGCCCTTTGAAAGAATGCTTATTATAAGGGAGAAGGAAGATGTGTGTATAAGTCTCCTGGGAAAGGAGACTAGCTCTCAGATGGAGGTGGAAGGATGGGAGACACAATAATCTAAGTAAACTGGATAGGAGGATGCTGGGATGGAGACAGAAGCCTCAAGAAGGTGGGAGAATTTGAATGTTTTTAAAATTATTACAGAATGTGTTTATTTTCACAGATCATATTTGGGCCTTTCAGAATCAGACTAATTGGAAAGAATTTCAGGTATGAGGTATATGAAAAACTTGAACTACTTATTGGATGTTGTTATTATTAGGTGGTCAGATCACTTCTGACTCAAAGCTACACAGTATACAGCAGAAGGAGTCACTGTAGGGTCCTATGCTTTCTTCACAAGTAGTCTCATGTTTGAGCTCATCGATCCTGCCTCTGTGTCACTCCATCTTCTGCAGGGCCATTTCCTCTGCCCCTCTACTTCACCAAGCATGAAGTTTTTCTCAGGGGCTGATCTCTCCTAGAAAAAGTCAAAACATGTACAGCAGAGCCCTGCCATCCTTCCAAGGGGCAATTGCACTGCGCGTCTTCCTAGATAGTTTGTTTGTACTTTCAGCAGTCCGTGACACTCGCTGTATTCTTAGCCAGCATGATCATTCAAATGCATCACTTCTTCTATGGTGTTCCTTATTCATTGTTCAGTTCTCACATGCAGATGAGGAGATTGAAAAATAACATGACTTGGGACAGGTGCACCTTAATCCTCAAAGCAGCACTCTTGATTTTCAACACTTTAAAGAGGTCTTGTGCAGCAGAGTTACCCAGTGCCATGCATCGTTTGATGTCATGACTGCTGCTCCTATGAGCACTGCTTGTGGATCCATATAAGAGAAAATCCTTCGCAGTATCAATCTTTTCTCCAGTTAGTGTGATGCTGCCAATTGGTTCAATTGTGAGGATTTGGTTTTCTTCACTTTGAATTGTATTTCATACTGAAAGCTCCAATCCTTGATCTCCATCAGCAAAGGCGACAAGTCCATCTCACTTTCTATGAGGAAGATTTTGTCATTTGAATTGCACATATTGGTAACAAGCCTTCCTTCAATCCTGTGTTGCATGCTTTTTCATAGACTCTCTGGTGATTTGCTCAGCATACAGAAGAACAAGAATGGTGAGAGGATATAATCTTGATCACAATTGCCTGTGGTTCACGTACAAGTTCCACATGAACCCAATTAAGTGTTCCAGAACTCCCATTCTTATCATTAGAATAAAATTATTTTATATATGATAACGGGCAGTGTTTTATTTTGTTGCAGATAGGATCTCCAGGAGTCAGAACCAACTAAATGGCAACAACAGTTAGCTGGCCTTAACTTGAAGACATTATCCTGTATTGTCCAGGTGGGGCCCATGAAACCACAAGAATCCTTAAATGAAGAGGTGAAAAAAATTGTCTGAGAGTCATAATGACCAAGACACAACCAGTCAGTGTTGGCTTTGAAAATGGACCAGATGTCCTGCTCCCTTTCAATCTTCCCCTTCTCAGTAAATGACAACTCCAGCCTTCTGTTTGCTCAGACGGAAAACTGGAGCATGTTTTACTTGCAACCTCATTATTCCTTTGTCTCCTTCAGGTCTTTGCTTAAATGCTATCTATCCTTTTGATGATCCTCCCTCTCACTGCTCTAGTTACACCTGAGCGCCTTCCTTTTCCCTGCCACACTTGATAACTTTTCCCTTAATCATATTTCTTCTTGGCACCGTTGGACATATATGTTTTCCTAATTTATTGTTCCTTCCCCTCACTATCATAGAGGCTGCCTGAAAGCAGGTTTTTCTATCTTGTTCATTGATAAATCTTTAGTATCTGAAACAATGCTACTTTTGTGTTATTTGCTCAATGAATATTTGTTGACTAAACAAAAAATTCAGGTTAGCACACTATGGCAACTCGCACAGAGGGAAAAATAGGGAGGCAGAGAAATGGGAGGATGGGAAATAGCTTGCTCAAATACATTCTAGGAATTAGAGAGGAATAACAAAACCATATATTTTGTTTCGCCTTCCCAAAATCCAATTTAAACTAACTAGCTTGAAATATTGTTTGAAGTATCTTGACTGGCCCTAAATAAAATGTTTGTGTTGGTATCAATTTCCTACGGAATGCTCCATGTGGAGATGGAAGAAATAGAGGAAGAAATTTGGCAGAGAAAACAGGCTTTCCATAAACTAAAAGCAAGCTTCTAAGTCACCTCAACTGTTGTTAAGCCAGGCCCCCAGACAGGAACCTTTTATCTGTGGCCAACTCCCTTCCTAACAAGAAAAGAATAGTTTGATGAAGATTATATCTATTACTGAAGAACTGTGCTTCAACTGATAAATTAGTTGGTGAATTTCCCAGGTTTACAGCTTTGAGAGAGAAAATTATGAGCACAGAGAAATAGAAAATATCTTAGGCACATTCTACCTGGGGTAGACATAATAGAAAAGCTTTAACAAACTCGATGAATTGAGAAAGAAAATTATCTTGAACAAAATGGGCCTGAGAGAGAAGAGGTCCATATTTATAATCATATGTCTGTTCACACTTGGTTCACTTTAATCTTTTTCTGTTTCTAAAAGTTCCACCTAAATGGGAGATAGAATCTTTTGCAAAGGCAGAATTATGCAAATTTAAGTTGGCATCCTGTGCACTTTCCTATCTAGCAGAGTTCAAAATACGCATAGGGACTAGGCCTAGGGACACTTCTGGAGAGTTTATGAAATGTTTCTGGCTAAAAACTTTGTATGTACACACATACAGGGATACATACACACAGGTGTGTGTGTGTTGTATACGAGATGCCATCCGGTTCATTCTGATACACAGGTGACCTTTGTAAAGCAGACAAAAGCACAACCTGGTCCTGAACCATCCTCCCCATTTTTATGTTTTAAACCCTTTGTTGCAACCACTGTTTCACATAGGCTAGCGAGGAGTCAGAGCTGGCTCAATGAAACCTAACAGCGACTACTCAATTCTTCCTTTCCCATGCTTCCCTCCTCTAGCTTGCTCTGGCTGCTTGAGGCTGTCGAATCTGCTCCCGCTTGCAGCCCCCTACGTATACCAGAATAAAGTACTGCCTGCTCCTGCACCATCCTCAGTGATATTTCAGCATATTGTCGTAGCCGCTGTGTCGATCCATCTCCTTGGAGGTCTTCCTCATGTTCACTGACCCAAACTTCATCACGTGGGATGCTCTCTTCAGGAGACTGCTCTCTTCTGATGACATGCCCAAAGCAGACGAGACGAAGTCACTCCAGGAGTATTCAAGGAGCCTTCCAGCTAGAGTTTCTCAAGGTAGGTTTGTTCCTTCTTCTGCCAGACCAGAGTCTCTTCAACGTTCGTCATCACTTACGTGACCCGTGCTCCTGTAATCTGAGTCGTTGTTCAGCAACACGCGTGGAGATGAGACACACCGTGGCTGGCCTCGCTCTTTTGCTGTTGTCCTTGTTGCCGTAGAGCCGATCCCACTCACAGCCGCTCTGTACAACGGAACAAAGCGCCACCGAGATGCCACTTTTGTGCCAGCCTCCGAATTGCTCCTAAGCTTGAAGCCACTGTCGCAGCCACTGTGTTAGTCCCCACTCTTGGTACCTGAATGTTGCACAGTCGTCAAGGTCAGAGTGTTAGAGGTGAAAAGACATGAATCGATCGCCATTGAGTTGATTCTGACTCATATGATCCCTAGTAATGCGATTTAAGCACCTGTCTTCTAACCGAAAAGTTGGAGATTCAAGTCTCATTAGAGGCTACTTACAAGAATATCCTGAGACAAAGGACATTTATAGAGGTCTAAGTATAAGCATGTACATATGAAAATATCTTTATATATAATGATAGGGAAATATATCTATATACAACATTTATATGTTAAGTATTGTGGTAATTACATAACCTGTGGTCAATTTGAAACTTAAGAGTGAAGGGGTGGAATTTAGGCCGTCGATCAAATCACAACTTCATTATCTGATTTGCTGGTGCTAAGGAGATAAAATAGCATGCTGGAAGTGAGACACAGACTCACTCCCTGGGAGACATTGCATTTGACAAGCCACATGGAGACAGGTCGATGGCACTCAGAGTCTCAGAGCTGGAGAAGCCATGTGGAGACCTCTACAAACACTGAGATGTTTGCAATGTCACTGGATCCACAAGACTTGCCACCCACTGGGCTGTGATTGTTTTGCATTCGGCATCATTGCATATGTTTCATGAATCTGAAGAGGAATTTATAGACTGGAATAGGACAGCGGTTCTCAACCTGTGGGGCAGACCCCTTTGGAGGTCGAACAACCCTTTCACAGAGGTCCCCCAGTTCATAACAGTAGCAAAATTAGTTATGAAGTAGCAATGACAATAATTTTATATTTATGGGTCACTGCAACATGAGAAACTATATTAAAGGGTCATGGCATTAGGAAGGTTGAAAACCACTAGTACAAGACATATGGGCTAATACCGGACTTACGAACTTGATCTGGTCTTGACTAGGCTGGGATGCTTTCCCAATATTCAATTGCTCTTGTAAATAAAGCTATTTCTTATACACATGAGAGTGTCTATGAATTTGTTTCTGTAGTCTACCCTGACTAACACAAGTATTAAGGAAGCAGACAGACTTTGGGCCTCTACTCAAGTACTCCCACAACACAAGAATACTTTGTTCTAATCACCTGCAAGTCTGTGATGCTTACCTTCCCAACACAAAGACAAAATGAATACATGAGTAAATGTCTTGAAGGAAGTTGATGGCACCCAGCTATCAAAAAATGATAGTGTCTGAGGTATTAAAGACTTGAAGATAAACAAGTGACCATCTAGCTATGAAACAAGAAAGCCCACATAAAAGAAGCACACCAGCCTGTGTTATCATAAGGTGTCGATGGGATCAGATATCAGGTATCAAAGACCCAGAACAACAACAACAAAATCATATCAATGTGAATGAGGGGGAGAATGGAGTGTTGATCCAAAGTCCATCTGTGGGCAATTGGACATCCCCTCACAGAAGGGTCACAAGGAAGAGATGAGCCAGTTAGGTGTCATATATCACCAACAAATCATACAACTTTTCTCTAGTGCTTTAATGCTTCCCCCCCTTCCCCACCCCCCATCATGACAATTCTATCTTACCGTTCAGGCTAAACCAGAGCATGTACACCGGTACAGTCAGGGGAGAAAGGGGAAACTCACCACAGTAACCCACCCACCCCTCAGAGGGACAAACAGAAAAAAGAGTGAAGGGAGACAGTGGTCAGTGTAAGATATGGGGGGGATTTATAAACTATCAAGGGTTCATGAGGGAGGGAGGGAAAAAATGAGGTGCTGATATCAAGGGCTTAAGTAGAAAGACAATGTGTTGAAAGTGATGATGGCAAAATATGTATACGTCTTAACACAATGGATGGATGGATGGATTGGGATTAGAGCTGTAAGAGCCCTAATAAAATGATAAGAAGGGGAAAATGGTCTGACCTAGTTCCAAAAACAAATTAGCCTCTGAAAACTTATTGAGTATATTCTACACTGACACACAGGAGGTTACCTTGACAGAATACTGAGATCATGTAAATCAATCCCTTTGTTTCACTGAATACCAATAAGTCCTGCGGACATAGTGGTTAAGCATCTGACCACCAACTGAAATGTTAAGGGTTTGACTCAACTAAGTATTTGGTGGGAAAAAATGTGGCAATCTGACCCCATACAGACAGGTCGACAGTCCTGAGAGCTCTAGGGGGCAGCCCTGTGCTGTCCCATGGATTGGAGTTGATTGCTTGACCTGATTATAGCATGTTTGGTTTCTTGGGTTTGGTGGCACTCACGGACTCTGGTGCCAATTTGACTAAGGGGTGGAGTCTAGCCTGTCAATGAGACCTCTGTGTGGGCATGGCTTTCTCCTGAGAATTCTGGGAAGTTTCACGGCATTTCTCAATTGGAGGAAAGAGACTAGTCTCAGTCCCTGGGAGACGCTTGACTGACAAGACAAGATGGCAGCATAGACCCTGAGTTCTAGGAACTGGAGGGTCCAAGGGAGAAGCCACATGGGCTTACACTGATGGAACCAGACTTCTGAAGCCAGAAAAGTCTGTGTGATGGCTGCCAGCATGAAGATGCTTCTACCACCAATGAATACTGCTGATGGACCCTGAGCCCTGGAAACGAGGAGCCATGGGGAGATCCATGCCAGCACTGGGATGCTTCTACTGCCACTGGACTCTGTAACCACTGGCCTGTGATTGTCCTGGTGCCATTGCATGCACTTTGTGAGCCAGAAGGAAACTTCATAGACTGGTATTGCACATATGGACTAATATTGGACTTAGGACCTGGACTGGACTGGGTTGGGATGCTTTTTCAATGTTCCATTCCTCTTGTATATAAACCTTTACCTTATATCCATATGCATGTTTATGAATTTGTTTCTCTAGTCTACCCAGAATAACACAGATTTATTTTACTGAGTAGGGTACTAAGGACCAGGGATGTGAAGTAACTCACCTAATATCATATCTCATATATACTACATAGAGTGTATGTACATATGTATATACATACACATATATTTACATGCAGTATACATGCTGTATTTATAAAATTATATGTAAAGATATCCACATCTATACTAAGATATATATGCTAGTGTTCTCCAATTTGACCTTGCTAACCTATTTAGCACATATATTTACTTATGTAATGTGTTAGCCTGGGTAGACTAGAGGAACAAATTTCAGAGACACGCATATAGGTATAAGGAAAGGGTTTATATACAAAAGAAATGTGACCCTGAGAAGGCATCCCAATCCAGTCCAGTGCAAAGTCATAAGTCCAATAATAACCCATATGCCCGAAGTCAGTTTATAAAGTCTGCTTCCGACTCAGGAAGTCACAGGTCAGTGGGTGCTGAATTCTGGCACTGGCAGGGGTCTCCCCATGGCTCCTTGCTTCCAGGGCTCAGGTCCATCAACAGCATGCCACTCCAGCTTTAGAGGTCTGTCTTCATTAGGGCTAAGCTGTGTGGTCTCTCCACTGGCTACTCCAGTATCCCAGCCGCCACCATTCTGTGTTGCCTGTGGTTAATCATCTCTAAAACTAACTCCCAACAACTGGGGAAGATAGCTTCTCATCTTCACGTGGGAAATATCGCAAGATTTCCCTGGAGTCTCAGGTGAAAGCCATGCCCACGTAGAGGCCTCATCGGCTACTCAATGGCTTTCTCCTGATTAACAGGCCAGACTCCACCCCTACATTTCAATTATAAAATTAACATAAGCACATGACTGCCACATGTACTGACTCACTAATTATTGTTGGTTATTACTGTTGTTACAGGATCATATATGTTAAAGCATTTACCATAAGTGTCCTCAATTTTTGCATACTTCTCAGTGTCTTCCTTTGCCTTGGTCACATTATGCTTACTTCTCCAATATTGAATATTGTCCTTTCTTTCACCCTAATTAATTCTGTATATTATCAGGTTTCTTTTCCTCTGCTGACCTTTATGCTTAAATTGTCTGACTCTGTCTGACCTGAGTGCTGTTCTCACTCAGAAGGACTTGGCCTCTGACAAGCGACATCAGGGAGAGTCTTACAGATGCCAGTGATATCATAAGACGTGTTGTATTGAGGAAATCTGCTGCGCACAAACTCTTTAACGTGTTGAAGAGCAGGGAGATTTGTTTGAGTCTATCCCCCCAGAATTTTGAGAACATCGCCAGAAGAGATTTGATGCCTTGAACACTGATGACAGGAGACCTGATGAGTTTGTGGATACCCTCAGGAACATCATGCACCAAGAGAACAAAAAGTCATTAAAAAGGCAGGAAAGAAAGAAAAGAACAAAGTGGACGTTAGAAGAGAATCTGAAACGTGCTCTCAATTATAGAGCAACGAGGGTAAATGGAAGAAGTATTAAGTAAATGTAATGTACAGTAAAATACTAAACGGAATATTTCAGAGGTAGTTCAAGAAGACAGAGTAATATGTTATAATAAAATATGCAAAAACCTAGAGTTAGAAAACCAAAAAGGAAAAAACAAAAGAAAGCCAAAGAGAATACATGCAACATATTTTACACTGAAAGAACTAAAGAAAAAAGAAATCCAACCCACAAAAAATTCAAGTTGCAATATTGAAATATTATTTGGGCAAAGTATTGAATGATACAGGAAGCATCAGAAGATGGAAAGAATAAGAGCCACTGTACCTAAAAGAACTGGTCAACATTCAGCCATTTCTGAAATATGAGCAAGAGTCAATGTTCCTGAGGAAAGACGTCCAACCTGCCTTAAAGAACTAGCCAATAAGGCTCCTGAAATTGATAGAATACCAAAGGAAATGTTTCAATAAGTTAATGAAGCACTGGAAGCCTCACTTGTTTATGTCATGAAATTTGAAAGACAGGTACTTGGTCAAATGACTGGACGAGATTCATACTTGGACCCATTCTAAAAAAAATGAGCCAACAGAGTGTGCAAATTATAGAACAATCATCGATAGCGTGTGCAAGTACAGTTTTGTGAAGATCATCCAATAACGGTTGCAGGAATATATTAGCAAGAGTTTCCAGAGATTCAGGCCATATTTAGAAGAGGACATGGAACAAAGACTATGATTGTTGATGGTAGATGGATCTTGACTGAAGGCACCTAATACCAGAAAGATGTTTAATTCTGCTTGATTGACTATGCAAAGGCATTGGACTCTGTAGATCATAGCAAATTATGGAAATCCTTGAAAATAATGGGAATTACAGATCACTTTGTTGTGCTTATGCAGAACCTGTCCATGGATACGGAAGCTGTTGCATAAACAGAAGAAGGGAGTAGTGCATGGTTCAAAATCTGAAAAGTTGTGTATTCGGGTTGCATTCTCTCCTCAGACTTATTCAATCTGTATACTGAGCAGATAATCAGAGAATATGAAGAAGACTGTGTATGATATGTGAAGTATACACCAATAAGACTATTCTTAAGCTTAAAAAAGAAGAATATGACATCAGGGTTGGAAGAAGGCTTACTAACAACCTGTGGTATACAGATAACATCACCGGACTTGCTGAAAGTGAGGAGGACTTGAAGCACTAGCTGTTGAAGATCAAAGATTGCAGCCTTCAATGTGGATTACAAATCAATATAAAGAAGACCAAAATGCTCATAAGTGGATCAATACATAAGACATACATAATACACAAGACATAGAAAAGAATGTTGGATCCACAAACAATGGTCAGGGAAGCAGCAGTCAAGAAATATAGAAAAGATGCTTTGTATCGGGTAAATCGACTGTACAAGACCTCTTTAAGGTGTTCAAAGACCTTTGTTACCCTGAGGACAAATCTTTAATACATATCCTAGTAGACAGGTGGCAGTCCACTACATGGCTTCCTCTTCCTCTTCTACAAGCTGCTTTCATTAAAAGAAAGCTTCAGTTGGCCCATCGTCTCAGCCTCCATGCCCGGATGCCCTGCATATCTGAGGCTCTCACATTCTGAGTTCAGCCTTTTGACGTGCAGCACAGCAGAGAACGCATCTCGGCAGTTACCTAGGCGGCTGCAGGCCAAAGCTTAACACATCTTCATTGCTGCTGGTCATTTTTACTAAGGGGAAAACCATCAGAATCCCATTCTCTCTGACTCAAAGGAGAACTACAGGGAATATATGTATTTTTTTTCTATCCTAGACATTGGACAAAATTCTCACAGCAGAAATCTTTGCAGGGAACACCAGGAAAAGCAGAACACAGATGTTTTCTTTAAAAGGAGGCAGTGACCACCCTCACGCCCCACCCCTGAGGACAATGGCTGTATGCAAAAGAACCCAGAAGGAAAGTCTGAGAGGTTCCGTCCATTATGATGCAAATGACTCTGATGGCATTCTCATTATATCTGCATTTTACTAAAGTAATTTTGAAGCAATCATTGTGTGGTCTGACCACTCATCTTTTCTTGTTTATGCTAATGTGTTTTGTGGGTGGAGGATTAGTTGCATTTTAAGTGCCCAGAGGCAATAAGATGAAAATATTCCAGGGACAATAGTGGGTGAAATAGGCCCTGCTGTTCTGCAAGTCTCAGACAGACTCACATGATCTAAACACGCCACCAAAAAATGCACACTGCCTTTGCTGCCTTGACCACTGGGACAGGAGCAGTCAATTCCCCCCCATGACTTTAAGTCGGTTGCCATGGTGTTGCCTCATGACCACCCTGTGGGTGTCAAGAGGAAGACTGTGCCTCCATCAGGTTTCACTGGTTGTTTTTTTCAGAAGTCCTTCACCTTAAAAGATCTTTCTTCTAAGGTCTTTTCCGGTGGAATGGAACCACTGACTTTTTGGTTACCTATCAAGCTGCTTAACAACTCACACCACCAAAGAAGTCTCTCTATATTGCAACTCTATATCAGCCCCCTGCCCCTGCTGACCCCAGGTCTACAGAATGGAAGGAAATACCGCCTGCTTCTGTGACTTCCCCTTGGGTCAATTGTAGACTAGATTGCTTTCACGTACTGATTTTTGCAAATTGATCACCAAACCTTTCTTCCTAGTCCCTGTTGGTCTGGAAACTCCACTGAAATATGATCAGCATCATGGCAACATACAAACCTGTACGGACACACAAGAAGTGGCTACACAAGAGGGCACTCACTGGGAAATGAACCCCAGTATCCGCCCATAGTAGGAGAAAATGCTACCACTGAACTAATGTCTGATTTTTCTCTATCAAAACAAACAAACCCATTATCACGGAATCAACTCGGGTTCAAAACAACAGAGTGGAACTACCACGGATCCCCATGGGGTGGGGGGTGGGAGAGAGTGTGTCTTTCTCCTGCAGAGCGTCAAGTATATTCAGTGCCAAGTGCTTCACCATGGTGGCACCAGGGCTTGTTTTCTCCATACCATCCTCTGAACTTTTCCAAAAACTGAACAGAGAAATCCAGCAAATCAGCATGGCTCCCCGCACACAAATTTCTTTGATTTTCATATGCAAGAGTGGACTCATTTAAAGAGAAGAAAGTAGCATGACACTAATTAAAATAAAAAAGAAATCCTTGGTGCAAGGAGGCAAAAGTTTTGAGGAAATCAGGACAAAAGCCTTGGGTCTGCAGCCTAGCCAATGATCAGAGAAGGTTTACTCTGGGCTGCCCAGCGGGTGAGTGTCTGTCTTAATGAGATAAAACACTGCATCTTAGTCACAACCCGCATAGTGTTTCACTGTCAGGGGAAGAAGGTAAACTTGGCAGGCACAGGCAGTCTCCTTAGATCTTGTCTGTTCCCTTGCTGCTGCTGCAGCGAGGAATTTAAAATTAAAAATGTCACAGACATTCCAAAAGCTAATGAAGTAATTATCTGTTCTTAGTACCAATGTGGAGCCAGTATGGAATCAATTCAGATGAGCTAGTGCCACACACACACACATACACCCCACCCATGATCGGCAAGTCTGGTGTTTCCAATCTTTTCGAGTGTAAAAAGGCTTTGGCGGATGCTTTAACCATCTTAGCAACAGGCGTGGCTGCCTTTTGTGGAAGGGGAAGAAAGCGGGCAGGTTGGTGGGAAGACCTTCAAAAAGCCACAAAAGATTCTGGTACAAGAGACATTCTTTGCTGATCTGAACAGCAACTTGATCCTTGAAAATGTATCATGCTGCATGACTTTCTCCTTCAACCCTCCAGTCAAGATAAACAAGTCACTTCCTGCCAAAAAACTCTGTAAAGCTGGAAAGGCCAACATGAAATGTCTAAAGATTTTTCTTGTGCTCCTCAGTGAAGACCATCCCAGGAGGGGGTGTCTGTTGTCACAGCGAACACAAAGCCACTCTCTTGGGTTGCCATTGATGTGGAAGGCAGTGGTCACAGCACTGACCCCAAACCAGCAGCTCTTTCCAGGACCACAGGGAGAAGGAGAGGGAGGGAGCAGAGCAGCAAGCCAGCCCGGGTATGTTACACTGACGATAAAGCTCGACTCGTGAGCCTTGGCACAAATGAGTCCTCTGCGGTTGCTTAGATTCCTCCGGGTCTTTATTTTGTTAGGGTCGCAGAGCTAACTCCCAGTTTATGAAAATCCCCAAATGAACCAGAGTCTAGGGTTTAACTCTCTGATGCACACACACTAAAATTAATGGGAAAATTCTATGATCTTTTAATATTATTTTTCGATGAGCTTTTTTTAATGTGTGCACGCGCGCGTGCGTGCGTGTGTGTGTGTGTGTGCATGTGTGTGCGTGCGTGTAACTAAACCAAAACCAAGCCAGCCCTGTGGTCTCGTTTCCGACTCAGAGCCGCCCTGTGGAGTCCAGGAGACTCGGAGTCGCGCGGCTGCTAAGTCGACACAGCAGCCGCCTGCTGCATCTTTCTCGCTGGAGTCGCTGGTGGGTTGGAGCCACGAAGCTCTCCGCTAGCCGTCAAGCACTTCCCCACTGTGTCAGCAAAGCCTGCACTCTCTGTATGCATCTATTATGCACACGGAGGTCCTTTATGACGAATCCCACGAACTAGAAATAGATAAACCTCTTATTAAGTATATAATATCTGCCAGCTTGAAAGGGAGATTTTTATTCTTAATATGACCCAGGGACGATAAGATTCTGAGCGTTCTTATCCCAGGAAGAATAAGCTAATATGCAGAGCTTTCAGCTAGGAAGATGCCGTTCAGCATCACAGACCAGAGAGGAAGTGGAGCTCAACGCTGTGGAGAAAGAACAGAGAAGTCGGGCCTAGGAGAGGAAGTCCACATCCCAGGTCAGCCGGTTCTGGGCTGATCCTTTCGAGGCCTCCCTCTTGCCCTTCTGAAGTGGAAAAGCCACTGAGAACTAAAGGTAAATATGGCCACAGCACCACCACATAGGGCCCATCATTTTGAAGGCTTGCTTGAATTAAAAGTACTTGCTTTTTGCCACCAGGAGGCACTCTGATGGGCAATTAGAAAAGGAAGGGCTGACAGCTGCTTCCTTTGCAGACATGCGGAAACTTGACAAGCTGGTAATTAGAAGATTTAGCAGCCGTCTGTCAATGTGTCCAACTACTCGGCTTGCATGTTGCCATGATGCTAGAAGCTATGCCACCAGCCTTTCAAACACTGATTCAGTGGAATTCCACACCAGGCTAGGAAGAAAAGTCTAGTGAAAGACTTCTAAAACCTGGCCTGTGGAAGTCTTATGGATCACAAGAGAACATGCTCACCATATCTTACATTTAAAGAACTCAAGAAAAAAGTCAAGCCTCTAGTTGAAACATGAAAGATTCTATGGGCAAAATGTGGAATGATGCAGGAAGCAACAAAAGAAGATGGGAAGAATACATACTCACTATACCAAAAAGAGCTA